>MU223104.1:1430015-1479971 GCA_018584345.1 Thuja plicata
GTTTGAATTCCTGGAACCAATTTATTGAGTTGTGTCACCCTTGTCTCTTTTCTGCTTGTTTGTATGTGTTGTAGATGGTAGATGGGTTAACTGTGAAAGATTTTATTTCCTCTTAATTTTGTCCCTTCGTAGCATCTACTTGCAGAAGAGTATGTTTGCTTGCAAGTTGTAGCTCGTGTCTTATGTTTGAGCTGTTAACTGTGAAAGTCTTTCCCCTTAACTAGTTTCATCATGACCTGGTTATGAAATATTTATGCATGCCTATACAAGAGATTTGTGTTTTTACCTCCAATTCAAGGTCAATTTGATCCAGGGCTTTATCTTCTGTGTGTTATGCTTTCATGTCAATTTCGGTGCATCACCTAGTAGGTAGTTTGCTTTCAGTTATTTCCCTTTCCATGCAATCCTTCTAACCCTTTTCCCCTCAAGTTTACTTTCTTGTTAAAGAGCAAGCTAAGGTGATTATCCAAGAGGAACCAGCCTAGAATATGGAGGTCTCATCTCAGTTAGCATAAGGTCCCACAACCTTGAGATGACTCCCTTGTTATACTGGATTATCAAGACCAAGAGAGCTTGAGATCAGAGGCGCAAATTCAGTGTATAACAATAACTTCTTTGGGTAGTTAGCCTTTGTATTCCCTTCAACTTTATAGTTTGTACACCATAAATATTTGTCATGTTTTGTAACTTCCTTCTTGGCTCTCATCTCCTTTTTCATTCACATCATATCTTTCTAGAGAGCTTGTACGGTCTTGGATTCTCTGTCATTGTCGTTGTTCATACTATCATCATCACTAGATGTTTTCTTCCCTCAAGATATCTTATTTTCACTTTTGATATCCATTGCATGGTTATAGGAACCTGTGTAGGAAGACAAAGGTACCACTTTCATTTTCTTTTGTAAGGATGGAGTTTGTCCTTCAATGAACCACCTATTTTTCAAGCTGTCTGTTGGCTAGTTTTTCAATTTACCAATGAGTTATTTCAGCGTACAATAGTTGGTCCATATGGTCTCATTCTTCCCTTGTATTGTATTGTAGATCTTTGCTACTACTTCATCATCATCATAAAGAAATTTGAACTCTTCCTAAAATGCCCTTGTCAGGTTATCCCAAGATTTTTTGTAGATCCTTGGCAGGTGTGTGTACTAGTCAATGACAATTCCTCGTAAGGTGGCAGGGAAGGCCTTCAACCAATAGTCATATTCTTCTTGGCCATTAGTCTCCCATATGGTTACACATATTTTACAATGGCAGGTAGGGTCCTCTTATCCATTCCCATTGACTTTAGGGAGTTTCTGCTTCTCTAGGGTTTGCACCATTTTTTTTGTTTGGTCGGTACCATGTGCATTATTGGAATCAGCTGGGTTAGTTCCTTCTCCATGTCCTTGTTCTTCACTTGCACCATCAACCACACATAATATTTCAACCCCTCCACCTCTATCATCCATGCCTTGGTTGCCTCACTCATATCGACGCTCCCTTCTCCCTAGAGTTTCTTGTTTTGGTCCCCCTATTCCGGGTTCCTTTGATATAAATAGATTTTCAATGCCCCATAGGGTATTTTCAAATAATTCTTCTACCTCCTATTCAAGGTTTCTCTCCTCATTGTCATTACCTTCGAAGTGCACTGAAAATTTAATTGGTACGAATTCACTCTCGAATCTCTCCTCAATAGTAACCTCCCATACTGAAGGAATGCTCTCCTGGTCGGAAAGTTCCTCCTCTACTTCGTCAAGGAGTGGTAAGTTCCTTGTGATTTGTTCCTACTTCTTCCTTATAGGTTGTATTCTCCCTTCACTTCCAATCGTCCTCGGCCTTCCACCACTCTGAATTTGACTTACAGTTTGACTCTTTCTTCTTGAGGGACTAAGAGATTCCTCAAAGATTCTCTATAACCGATGCTACTTGTCACTTTTCTCTTGGATGCATAGAGATCTCCTTACTAAAAAAATTTCTCCTCTTTTTTCTTCTCTCCTTTCAAGTACATCACCTATGTTCCTTGTTTGGGAAAAAGGAGCATCAATTATTTGAATTGTTGGAGGTACAACATCTACTCATATTGTGCTTCTCCTCTCCCTTCAATTCCACTCCTTATACCATCATAGTAGTTAATTCCAATGGTGTTCCTACTATCTTTTGGCACACCTTTCTTTTATTTCAATCAAGTTTCATGCCAACAACCAGGGGATGCTTCTGAGAAGATCATACACAACTGGTCGCACTGAGAGTTCATTGCATACCATGCCCTCAGGGATTGACGCTCTCTCAGGGGCTTCCCTTTTCATGTACTGGTTGACTGAAACTTCTCACACATGCATTAGGTCCTACTTCAATTGGTCTTCATGTGTTACTTCCTCCTCCTCTACGTCACTGTCAATTATGAGCACTCATTGTTTGAATGGTTGACCCATTACTTTTCCATCACGCCTTTTGTTTATCTGATCTACAAGTTCAATTAGGCAACATCACCAAAATATTTACTCACTATGGGGTTATTGGTTTCAAGTACAGAGTAAAGAGAATAGTTTATATAGAAATCTACATAACATAATAATCCAAAATAAATACCATACACATTGCATTTGGAAGAAAGATAAGCTTTTATTCCATGTAATGTCATAACAACAATAGTCCATTCTCAGTGCCATCTGGCTATATATAAATTGATCGAAAGTTGGTCCTACAACTACATGAGAATCAACTATCATTACATTCCCATCACTAATCAAAATATAAAACATAAGTATTTTTCTCGCTAACTAAACTATGGCTAACACAATCTAACTACATCCTTCATGAGCACTCCAGTTACAACTGATGTAATATATGTGGATGACATAGTTGAAAAGTGAGCTACCTTGGACAATTTTTGTAGAAACTGAGAAATGCAGCTTGGACTTCCAAGACCAATCTGTATGCAAAATACATGTTACAAAGAATGAAGCAAAAGATGGAAAAAGCTGAAACCCTTCTGTGCTCAAAAAAGTGAGAGCTCAAACAATGTATTCGGAGAGTCTACAAAAACAAATACAAGCATTCAAACTTAAAGGTGAATGAAACCCTAAAAAAGGAAAAGGCTAACCTAAGAGAAAGCTTAAGTAAAAAAATAGAGTACGACTAACTTAATAATTAATATCAACATGATATAATTAATAAGTGAGGAAAACTATATACTCTAACACCCCCCCTTAAGCGAAGCTCAGGAGGTAAGCTAACCTAGCACAGCTATGAAAGCAAGAAATAGGTCCCGGCAACAAGGCCTGATCAGGTACCCAATACAAGGAAATCTCTGTGAACCGGAGATAAAGGAGAAAACCCAATGGGAAAAAATCCTCTCCAAAAAGAGATATAAAAGAAAGCAAAAGACAAAGGATGACTTCAAGAGACTCTCTCAAAGCCATGAGTACAATGTGTGCTGCCCACCCCCCCATGAGAGAGGGTCGAGGCTCCAAAGCCCCCCTAGAATGAAAGAACCCCTAGATCAATGAACAAACCACTGTGACTCCAATGCAAAGGAGTGAAATATAGTGAGCAGTGAAGAGGTAATATCGAAAGATGGTGTGTCATTGGAAGGCCGAGCTGATGCTCAAAGGAGTAGACATGAGGATCCTGAAATGGGATCCCCAATGCAAGTGGTATGACAGGTGCGCTGACACTGTCATGAGAGAGGAGATGAGTGCCCTCTGTAGAATCCTCAACAACTGCACCTGGTGGCTCAATAAATGGAGCTGGAGGGTCTGGCAGTGCTGAAGAAGAGTCTTGCTGAAGAGAAGAAACCTCAACAAGATGTGGTGTGGTAGTCACAACAGGATTCTCAGGAACAACACATAGGTTCAAGTGACCTGACTGCACCACATGATGCTCTCACGTAAGAGGAGAGCTTTGCTCCGATGATGGAGATGGTGGACCAAAGTGAGAAAAGGTGTAGAGACGGGTGGAATGATCAACTGTCCCTGTAGCAACAATGCCACCTGTCACACAATCCTGAATGAAGACTAAATCTGGAGTGAACTCAACTATCTTCCCTTATCCACTGTTTGTAATTTGGTAAATCGAGAGAAGGTTTGCAGACAGAGAGGGAACATACAATACATCATTGAATGTGCCATCCTGAATGCGTACATAACCTTTCCCGTAGACTGGCATAACAGTGTTATTCCCTATGAGAATGTGAGGAACAAGAGAAGCCTCAATAGAAGAGAAGATCTCTAGAGAAGACGCCATATGGTGAGAAGCACCTAAATCTAGTATCCAAGGGACCTAGGAAGGGGATGCAACAGAAGCCCGTAATGCATGAACCTGTCCAAAATCCTGTCCAAATGTTGAAGATGTGGCAGAAGACTAAAAAGCAGACCCCTGTGAGGTGGAAGAGGATGGAGAGGAAATAGTGCTCTTCTAAAGGAGAGCTTGCAAATCTGCAATCTATTTCTCATAGCCATAAAATCTCTTCTGAAAACACTATGACTCATCATGGGGCCCCTTCTGACAATAGGAACATGTAGGGTTCTGAGTCTTCTGTTTCTCCTTCTTAGAAGAAGATGGTGGGCCAGTGGAGTGTTGGGAAGAGGAATCAGATATTTGCTTTGGCTTCGGCTTCTATGTATCCTAAGATGACTTGGCAAGCAATGCCTGTGACTGTGAACCTGTAAGAGAATCCATCTGACTGAGCTTGGACTGCTCACGAGTTAACCTGTCATAGAAGGTCTCAAAAGAGGGCATAACATGACGTGCACCCAGTGCATCCATAGTGGAGTAGAAGGTAGAAGTGAAAATCTGATAAGGGCCACAAAGCTTTGAGAGTATCAGAAAGATACACTCATCATCTGACTTCATCTTTCTAGCAACCTATAAAATAGATCGAAGAGACTTGAACTTCATTAGGAAGTCCTCAATGATGGTGAATGATTCAGGTACCAAGGAGGTGAACTCTGCATCTATCTGGAGAACCCTGAACTGATTCATTGTGCCAAACAAGGTGGAATACTTGTCCCACATATCCTTGGGTGTGGTTAGACCATCCAGGTGGAACAACAACCCATCTAAAATATTCATGGCAATGAGGCCCATTGCCTCATCCATCCTATTTTTGTGCATAAGATCCTCATATGGCCTCTATAGAACTGGCTAAACTGCATCCAGGCAGGACCATAAACCTCGTGACATGAGGAGTCTAGTCATTTGTGGTTTCCATGTGTGGTAGTTATGTGGAGTCAAAACGACAATGGATGTGTCTGACATTGAGAGAATAAGACGGAAGTAGAAGGGTCTCTTTGAATTGAAAATGCAGAAAGAAATATGCACCCCCCACAAACTATCAAACTAACTCCCATACACCACAAAATGAAGCAAAAAACACAAAGAACAAGAGAAAAACCTAAGGTTCAAATGCAGAGAAGGAGTAAAATAAAGCCTCAACTTTGATGCCAAAAATAGGAGCTCAAATTGTGGAACCAGTGATCAAGACTAGCATCAACATGTCCGACTCAGAAACACCTTTCCGACGATATTTCATTTTTCAAAAACGGATACTGTATGCTCAAGTTACGGCCAAAAAACCAAGTGTCCCTCCGAAAACCAACTCTCTAGAAAAAAACAGACACTGGATAAAATTTGACGTTCAAACGCCCGTCACTGTCCACTGGCAAAAAATTGACGGTCGTCGAAATTTTTTTCGGTCACCGAAAAAGTGAAATAACTGTCGAAAAATTTGAATTTTGGCCGGAAAAGAAAAAAATCGAGGGGCTGACGTCACCTTTGTCACTCACAGGCACTGGTGGCAGGCTGGCGGCGGGCTGGTGGCGGCCGGGCGGTTCTTGGGTGCAGCACAGCTAGTGGTGACTGCGGTGGCCACTGGGCGGTGCGCCGACAGGGGGTCGGGCGCAGGCCAGGCCGCGGTGGTGGTGGGGTGGCGTCGGGGTGGCACACTCCCGTGGCCCTAAAAAATAATGAAAATTTGTTTTTTGAAAAATGTGCCCGTACGGCCTGGGAGGCTAAGAATTTTGCTTGAGGTCACTATGGCCAAAATGGTCAAAATTTATATGTATTTTGACTCTCCCGGGCCTTTTGAGCGTGATGGTGGAGTCTGTTTTGGCTCAAATGGCTCCAAAAAAGTGCATCCTTCAAAGTGACAGAAAATCCCTAGAGAAGCTGTGGTTTTCGTCTTTGAATCACGGCTTCAAAAAACCTTCAAACCAGGCAGTGACAGGGTGGCTCTGATACCATGTAGAAACTGAGAAATGCAGCTTCGACTTCCAAGACCAATCTGTATGCAAAATACCTGTTACAAAGAATGAAGCAAAAGATGGAAAAAGTTGAAACCCTTCTATGCTCAAAAAAGTGAGAGCTAAAATAATGTATTCGGAGAGTCTACAAAACAAATACAAGCATTCAACCTTAAAGGTGAATGAAACCCTAAAAAAGGAAAAGGCTAACCTAAGAGAAAGCTTAAGTGAAAAAATAGAGTACGACTAACTTAATAATTAATATCAACATGATATAATTAATAAGTGAGGAAAACTATATACTCTAATAATTTTTCCACTATAATCATAATGACATCATGATGACATGGTGACAGGGTAACCCAATAATAAAATCAATGGAGATTGTGTCTTGTTTCCATTTTGGAATGGCATGCAACTGCAAATGACCTAAGGGATGTTGTTGCTCGGTCTTAACACTTTGACACTCAAGAGATCTAGCAAAAAAAATTTCAATATCTCAATTCATATTGACCTAAAAGTATATTTGTTTAAGGTCTGTGTGCATCTTCTTGACTCATTGACAATGTATTTAAAAAAGGATCAAAGCATGTAAATTACCCACTAAAGGTACATAAATTTGATCATGACGCTGCAAAAGAATATTTGATTCCAAGGAATAACCCACAAATCAAACCTCTAACATCTCGTTTGACTCTAACTCTACTCTCACCTCTTGGTACAATGGGTTACTAGGAAGTGCCTTGAGGATACAACCGCATAAATCCACACCAAGAGTCAAGGTTGATACCTGACGTCCTCTCCTACTTAGGGAATATATGAACACATTCTTCTTTCCTTTGATATAATGAGTATAAAATTCATACTCATAAAAGAACTCCATCCATCGACGCTATGCAACTCAAACTAATATCCCCACAAGAAATGTCTCCAGTGTGTAAGTGCATGAACCACTACTGCCAAATCTAAGTCATGGGCATGTATTTCAAGTCATGGTCCTAGAGATCATGAGACTCATATACCACAACTTGTCCTTTCTACATATGAATTGCCTCAATACCCTCTAAGGATGCATCTGTGCACACCATAAAATTGCCTAAATGATTTGAGACTAGTAGAATAGATGCATTGGTCAAATGCTCATTAAGATCTTGAAATGTTATCTCGCACTGCTCTAACCACACAAACGTCTTCCTTTTCCTCTGAAGAGAAGTGATGTGATGTGCCAACCTAGAGAATTACTTCACAAAACAACATTAATATCCTGCCAAACCCATGGAATTGCGAACCTCTATAACATTGGTCAATGCAGGCTACTCCATAATAGCTTGAATCTTAGAGGGATCTACTATAATACCATCATAAAAAATGATATGTCCAAAATATCTCACCTTAGTCTAGAAAAACACACACTTTTTGAAATTGGTGTACAACTGATTATCTCAGAGACATTGCAAAACCTATCGCAAATGACCCTCATGCTTCTCTAGGGACCTGGAATATACCAAAATTTCATCAAGGAACACCAACATGAACTGATCCAAATACATGCAGAAAACACCATTTATCAAGCTCATGAATACCGAAGGAGCATTGGTTAACCCAAATTGGATAACCGTGAACCATAGTGACCATATCGTGTATATAAGACAATACAATAGTGACAACCTCATGGATACGTAAATGATTCTACCCCAACTTGATATCAATCTTGGAGAACACTCTACCACCCTTCATCTGATCAATTAAATAATCTATCTATGGAAATAGATATCAATTCTTTATTGTTGTCTTATCTAGTTGTTGATAATCAATGCATAACCAAAGAGATCCATCTTTCTTCTTCATAAATATAATTGGTGCTCCTCAAGGTGAAACACTAGGGTGGATATGGCCCTTGGCTAATAACTCCTCCAACTGCAATCTGATCTCACTCATTTATTGAGTGGTCAAGTGGTAGGGTGCTTGATAAATAGGTTATGCTCTAAGAATGAGCTTAATACAAAATGAATGTCGCACTTAGGCAACATGCCTAGAATCTCTTTGAGTAAAATATCTACATACTCATGGAGAAGTGGGTGATCATTGAGAGATGATCCTTGACTCTCACCCTCATCCAAATCCCTAATAGATACCATGAACAATTGAAAACCCTACCTCATAAACCACTTCAACTACATTGCTGAGATTATGCAAAGAGAGATGGGTCTCTAAACCCCAAAATCTCTACACTCCTCCCCAATTCATCCACACACAGAATCAAATTCTACCAAAAATCAATGCAAGCCTGGGGAGAGGCTAGCCAATCCATTCCCAATACAACTCCATATGAACCCAAAGGTAGGACATGAAGATCAATGGATGTGGAAAAATACCCTAAGTTCAATTCACAACCACTCACTATGGAATCTACAACTTTAGAACTTGTGGCTAACTCCACCTGCCACCTATCCGCTTGCCTTGCTAGCACTAGCCCACACTATTCCATGATAGAGGGTAATATAAATGAGTTGGAAGCATCAAAATCACATAAAAATATAGTATTCCCATGTAACACACATGTGGTCTCTACAATGGTACCCAAATTCTCAGTCTGGCAGTCATCCACTACTGCAAATAGCCCATTAGACTTACTTGCACCTTTCATAGTGGACTCAAAAGTGGGTTATGTTTGTCTCAATCTAGATATTGAAAGTATGCAAATTGTTTTGACTCTAAAAAATTGTGTTAGTTGACAACATTAAGACTGTAATGAATGTGAATATACATTTATTATATTCTTCATATTGTCACATACAAATTCATATTAAAATTCAAATTCACTCAAACTACATCAATTCATTTAGAAAGTTGAACAAGTGATACTAGATCCAAAAGGAGATGTCACATACTTTATCACCATTGATTGTGTGGAAATAAAACTATTAAGATCATTAACCATTTCATTTATTCTTATCTTTTTGTAGTTGGAAAAAAGCATATAAGGTGCACAATACATGCAATAAGGCCGAGATTCTATAAGACAAAGTTTTATGAAGTAAAAAAAATTGCTACATGATTATTATAATCTTTTCTAAAAGGCAACCTTTGCTTTTTAATGTCTTCTATTTGAGTGAGTCGAAAAAATGGGGGGCTAGGAATTGCCCCACCAACTTAGGCCTTTTTTTCCACCACTTGTTAATCATATGAAGTTTTTCAATTTTTATCAATTTTTTAAATTATTTTTTATATAAATTTACTCATGTGAATCGAATATGCTAAGTAACAATATTCATGAGACCCTTAACTTCCATAAATCTAGGAGCTTTAATTTCCAAGCCTAAACTGCATTACAAAATTCATTGGATCACCCACTTTAAATAATCCTAAAAACCTTAGTGACACCCATTGAAATTTTTAGGAAGTGCTCCTTTACAAAACCCCAACTTTAATTGTTGATTAAGATCATCAACCAATAAAACTATTAATATCCTTAACTACTTCCTTTATAACCAAATACTTTTTAGTTATAAACCATATACAATAAAAACAAAAAATTTGTCATATTTTTTGTATCAAGAAAAAAACATATAGGTAGGGTGTCTAATAAATACAATAAGGCTCGGGTCACATATAGTAAAAAAAAATGTTACATGATTAATTAGAATCTTTTCTTAAAAAACAACCAACCCTATTCAATTCAATTAAATATGCCAAGTAACTAAATTTATGAGATCATTAACTTCTATAAATTTCATAACTTACACTATTAAGTTTAAACCCCGTTATAAAATTCATGGAATCACCTGCTTTAAAATAAATATTTAAAATCTAACACACCCACTCAAATTGTTTAAGGGACCCCTTAATGAAGAAACATATAAACAACAAACTAGAAAGCACGACTTAACCAAAAGACATTTTATTTTAATACAGACTTAAAATCCATTCTACCTTAGGATCTAACTAACCCAAAAATCCAATAAAAAGTCAATTCTGACATCATGGGCAAAAACGGCCAGCCTCACGAAAGATTAAATCAAACAGAAAACCCCAAAATATATACAAATCTAAATGGGTGCTAAAATCATAAACATGGGGAAATCACTAACTATCATCCCATGAAGAAAAAGAAAACTGAAATCAATTTAAATGGATAAGAATTGATCAAAAACACAAGAGCCCTACCTCTCACCAAGCATGAAACCACTGAAATTGACAAGAGAAAATAAACACCTCACGAAATCATGAATGAATCCGCAGGAATGGAAGCAACTGCAACATGATTCCAATGAGCCGCTACCCACAAAGATCTGATGCCTGAGTCAAACCCAACGAGCATAAACATGGATTTTCCAATACAAATTTGGAGAAAATCCTAAATTTTCAGAAAGAGCAAAATTGAAAGTGTGAAAATGAACTCACTTTTAAAATATAAATCGCTTTTTCCAAAAGTGATCATAAAGATTATTTAAATAATTTAAATAAACTATTGACCTTTTTCCCAAATAAATAAATCAATTCCAGATAACCAGAATCCAACTGCGATAAATTAGTTGATAAATAAAATAACTATTAAAATTCCCCAAACGCATTAACATCCAAAATTTTAATCTAAATCATCTGTGATAGCTGTGGGAACTCTACAAGCACATGCATGCCACTGGTATATCATAAATGCATTATGACATCTAGATTTACCAAAACATACCAGAGTGAATAATACTGTTACTATGGATACACCGTTCATACAAGGACAACATTGGCTTAGTATGAAAGGCCAAAGTTACTATCTCTTGTGTTATTGCTAGGGATACACACACACTCAAATCCTGTAACTCAAGTAGAATGTAGCTGGTACCTATTCACTAAAACACACAAACATCAAGCGTAGCTTCTCACAATATAAATAGACAAAGCACATAATATACAAGATAACAAACAACTAAGGAGAGTGACACCATCGTGTGGACCTCACAAATGAGTAAATATGACTTCGTCTCACTTCGTACAAGCAAGAAGGGCATAATGTATATAAATTGTGTGAACGTAGCAGTGAACATCATATCATTTGAATTAACATTGCATTTCCATTTAAACATCTCATTTAAATAATTCACTTTATGACAATACAACATAAATCAATGAAAGTAAATAATTGAAATGTTGGAAAGAGATGCTAATATGGAGGAGTTGTTTGTTTTCATTGATGGTAACTATACACTATTCTAGTGATAAATTTCTATGAAATGATGATACTGAAGGATAGACTATAAATTTGGCTAAGTATGGAATAATAGACCCAGTATACATGTTTCGATATATGGATCAGTACAAGAGTGTATGATGAAGTTTTGAAGTGTGAACCTAGGAGGAGATTTAAAGTGGTATTATGTACTTTAGTTTATGATTGCAACAGTTGATATTATCATTTGATCAAGTTATAGCTTTTTGAGTATTAGGTATACAGAGTGTAGAGAAGAACAAAGACAACTGGGTATTTGATTGATAAGAAATCATATCAGATCGATGATTTGATCGGATTGATTGTTAAAGATGATAGAGACGACATGTGTGATTAAACCTATCTTGCTTGTGTTCGAGGCTAGGAAGATGTTTTGAGGTCATATCTAGCCAACACATCACAAGCTACACATTTTGTTTATGAGGCCGATAGGGAGAGTTATTATATTTGATAATAGATATATAAGATCAAGTTTTTGAGATGTTTTAGATGATGCGATGGTTGGATACATTGGTGATATGATGTGTGTGGATGATGGATCAATGATTAGATATTCAACTATTAGATAAGAAGATTTACTTGGCACTTACATGGAATTTTTCAATCATTGCTGATGCTATTTCTCAAATCACCTTTGTAGATGAAATATTTTGTATGGAAGGGAGCCTCAATGTATGTTTTGTGTTTGAGCAGTGAGCTCTTGGTTGTAAGCCTGAATGCATGTGCATTCCCCTTATGTACTAAACCCCTAACAGGGTAACTTATTTCTACAGAAGTAATACTTGTGGGTTCCATCCCCACCTTGGTTTTTTCCTTAACTAGGTTTCCATGATAAAAACCATGGTGTTATGATATTGTGGATTTTTTGTTTATGTTTCAGTTGTTTACTTTTCATTGCTTTCAGTTTATGGTTAAAGAATCAAATTGGTAGAGATAAAAAGTTTGGACTGCTAATTCACCCCCCTCTAAGTGTACCGCAATCCTGACAATTGGTATAAGAGATTTGGTCCTTGGAAGAATTCTAACTTCTTGAGGAAGGTCTTGATTGTTATTCCCTGCATATCCGTCCCTACATTTTGTGTGCAAAATGTCAGGTCCCCCTTTCTTTTCTTTCCCTTCTTTTCGCTTTGGTTTGGTCCTTTATTTCTTTGGGCCTTTTGGTCCCATTTTGTCATTGCCTTTCTTTTGGTGTCCATTGTTGACTCTAGGACCCGAGTCCCAGAGTGTCATTCCCAAGGGAGTGATTCTAGATCTTTTGTGCCTGGTGATCATTTTCCCTTCCTTCAAAGGTGAATGACTGTTAGGTGCTTTTGAGTCTAGACCCCGGTCACTGGCGTGTTTATTGAAGTTAATTTTTGTAACTAATGCACTCTCCTAGGCTTTTTTTTTTAACCTTGTCATTTTTAAACTTACCGCAAACAAGTTACCTTCTGGCAAATTTTCTTGAGAGCAAAGTGATTTGTTTTTTGAGCTAAGACACCTGAGCTAGAAGGTGCAAAAGTGTGATTGACAGTTATGGTGGAGTGTTTAGGTGACAGAGTGAAATTGTTTGCAGTATCCCCATTCCACATTTTGAGGTTCAGGTAGGCTCTTGGGTTTCCGTTGCTTTTGTTTCATTTTTTTTCTTCTATTTTTTTTTGGTTTTCATTTCTCTGTGTGTTTCTCACTTCTTTTTTTTGCTAGGTTGTGTTCCATTTCACGTTTCTTCACTTTTGTTTTTTCAAGGTTGTGTCTTTCATTTGGTGTGATGCTTTCCTAGAGCCTGGTGCATCTTCTTCCCTTTGTATTCATCTAGCTCAGAAGGAAAGACACCCACCCTTTTGGGTTGTATATTTTTGCAAATATTGTTTGCTTCCTACTAGGAAGTCTATAAATGTGCTGAGTTTTGGTTGTATATTTTGTGAATAGTCTTTAAATTCTCTGTAAAGTAGTGTCTTTGTAGATTTTATTAGAATAGGAAAAACCCTATTCTCCCAAGAACAGCTGCATGCATAACCTTGTCACATGGAAGAAGCAAAGTACAAAAGACAGGAAAAACTATGGAGGCCAAAAAGCTAGAGGAGACATCATATGTGTAGTCGGCTGACAAGCTGACGGGTAGACTAGTATAGTATAGCCGACATGACCTTCGGGAACTTTTCGAAAGGCCTCCAAGAGTAGTATAAATACACCCTTCGGGGTCATTGTAATTATCATCTTGGCATAATGTAATATCTTTGGCATATGCGACAGAGACCATACGCTATCTTAAAGGCCACGCAAGACACCAAGACTACCGTACGGTAACCATAGGCCCGCACAGCGTATATCAGACTACCGTGCGGTATGATTACATGACCGAACGAGGATAGAAAGCGCGGCGTTTCCTTCTCATACCGCTTACAAGACATTAAACAATCGTGATTGATATTGCCGTGAGATTGATATGGCCATGGAACTATGGTTCATGAATACTAAACCATTGGAGGATTATAGCGGCACTATAGCGTAGGGTTACAGGTGCATTTTCCTGTGGTTTAGAAGGTCTTGAAGCATCACGCGTCGTAGGTGTTGCTTTCTGCATAGGTTGTCCACGGGCAGGAGCTGGCTTTGTTGGCTCATCACTTCCAAGCTGAGCGGGGGACAGAGATCTTTGCGGCAGTGGAGTCCACACGACATTCACAATGAAAGCACCGTACGATAAGAGCTAAAAGACCATATGGCAGCTTCAGATCATGCACCGCGATTAGAGGCTTCCCGTGTTGTACAAATTTGTTCAAAGGAAGAGTGTTGTTCATATATTTAGAAGCCTAATCCAAAATCTGAGTATGTTGGTGGCCGGACTGTTTGAGAATTTTGCTTAAACAAATTGGAGAGACTTATGCAAGTTGCACAGTGCAGAACATTATTCGGAGAACTATTCGACTGATTTTGCTTGGCAATATCACTTGGCATGCAGAAAACGTACGACAGTTTCCACAGGCACTGGAGGTAGTTACGATTCAATTATTTATTGTGGCATAGAAGGTGGAAAACAGTTATGGAATCAGCCAGGAAAAGAAATTGGAGGATGAAGTTGCCCAGCAGTAGAGATGTGAGTGGAAATACACAGGTCTTACCTTTAGGAATACAAGTTGCAGATCGTACAGATACAGGAAGAAAGAAGAATAGGCAACCAGGGCACAAGCAGATGACAACACCATCTTCCTCTCGAGATCATGTCACACCTCAAACCATAGGGTTCGAGGGTTTGAATGGCTTAGACTGCCGTAGGTGGTGGTAGGAGACACGGAATAGTGACCCGGTCAAGGAGAGTCTTCGGAGGGCTCAGGTACAGTGGGTCATTCAGATGCCCATCTTTTGCATCAAATAATTTGAGGGTCCCCTGCGGGCGATGGTGGAGACATATGATGAACATTCCCGTACTAGCACGGTATCATATATGGGTTATGATGTGAAGATTTCTTTCACCCCCAAGGAGTTCTGTAGAGTATTTGGGCTACCGAATGGAGGGCAAAAGATCGACCTTAAAGGCAAGAAGCTCAAGGCTGAGGTGAAGGATTTCTATATCAAGATGATATGCCGCGACGACCTTTCCGAGGCAGAGAAGGAATCCATCCGAAGGTCTTCACAGGGTCGAGGGGTGAAGAAGTCTTTTATCAGGGAAGGGCATTGGCGTAGCCTCATGGACTTGGTTAAGAGCCGCCTTACAGGTTCCAGCAGGGCCTCTGATATATCATTTCCACAGATTTCATTGATGAACAACCTGATGGGGGGTAAGATATATGATTGGGCAGAGTTGTTATCTGAATGCCTAAACGAGTTCATGACCCTCCAGCACAAGACCTTTTACATGCCACACTATGCCATTGGGTTACTATTGGACGCATTACTCAGACAGATTTTGGAGGCTACCTTGTCGTGAGAAGTTAAACCTGGGCCCTTAGCTCCCGGTGAGCCTCCTATCATGTGCTGGAGACATTTAGATGTTCCGACTGGTCAGAAGGCTCTCCCGGGACAGAAGCGACAGTGGCATACAGTTTCGGAATCTACTTCCGAGGACATAGACAGCGGAAGGGAGGCGACTTCTGAGAGTGAAGGGGATGAGGAGCCCATTGAGGGGGACACCTTGGAGGTAGCAGTTACCATCGCCACGCCCCCACCTGTGCTATTTTCACCACCAGCCCTCTCGACGACCGCACATTTGAGTACCACAGGGATGTTGGGTCCTACACCCGCTTTTGGTCAGTTGAGGACCCCAGTTGACATGTCTCCATTAGTGGTTCCCGAGGCAGTACCTTCAGCAGAACCGGCAGTAGAGGGTAGCCGACTAGACGAGTTGGACTCCGTACCTGAGGGCCAAGTACAGTTGGAGGTGGTTGGGGCTGATGCCATAGTGACAGTCGACAAGGCCTTGTTGGACCCACCTCGCGCTGATCCGTCCTCCATTGAGGGCATGTGTAGTTGGCTTAGCCAATGATTTCAGATGGCCCCACTAGCCCCAGTTGGTATAGCACTTCTCTCTCCTCGACGGGAGGTCCCTCTCGAGGTGATTGACCTAGACACAGTCGCGTCCCCTATGGCTACACCCTTAGCAGAAGGGGGTGCTCAGGTCGGTAGAACGGCGGTGGGACATACCTCGCAGGAGATCAGTACGGAGGTCAGGCAGGTGGGGGAGACAGAGACTTTACTCACAGACAGATTCAGGGATTCCTTTATTCCACCTCCGCCAGAGCCTACAGATGACATTGAGGTATTCCTTGCCGATGTGGTAGCCCGTGGTAGACAGGTGATGGCTTCGGCTCAGTCTCGGGCTAGAGAGAGTGTTGTCACCAGTTTGGAGGAGCTATTGTCCTTTGTTTGGACTGACTGCCCCATAGCTTTTGCAGCCTGTTTTGAGTCAGGCGGATGGCCTACAGTAGAGACAGCGGAGATGTTGGCAGCCTGGTCAGTTACTGAGCCAGAGGGAGAGAGTCATGTGGAGACTCTATTACGGCAGATTGAGCAGGCATTCTAGGATAGTTATTATGCCTTGAGGAGTGCTAAGCAGGTTTCAGCAGGACGAGAGATGGCACGGGTGGCCGCGCAGAGTGCTCGGGAGGAGCTGGCCACCCAGTTTGAGGCCATGGAGCAGGACCTGGCTCAGCGTACTCAGGAGGTAGCTTGCCAGCAGACGGAGCGCCGGGAGTTGATGGTGCAAGTAGAGGCTGCCCGGACAGCACAGTCAGCTTTGGAGGCACATCTTGCCCAAGAGCACCTTTCTTTTGCACAGCAGTTGGAGGAGTTATCCGCTGAGAATGGTGCTTTGGCAACCTCTCTCACCCAGGCTCATGAGGCTGCGGACCAGAAGGAGAAGGACTTGTTGGAGGCTTCCATGATGGTCAAGAATTCCCTAGAACACCGTATGATTGCAGAGCGGGATTTGAGGGCTCGGACGGAGCAGGTCTATGCTTTGCGAGCTCAGTTGGCATCATCCACTTCAGGGACGCCCTCTCAGCCCTCTTCTCAGTTGTGATCACTTGGCTCTGTTAATTTTTGTGTACGTCGTCTGGGGACGAATTTTATTTTTGGGGGGATGATGTAGTCGGCTGAAAAGTCGACGGGTAGACTAGTATAGTATAGCCGACATGACCTTCGGGAACTTTCTGAAAGGCCTCCAAGAGTAGTATAAATACACCCTTCGGGGTCATTGTAATTATCATCTTGGCATAATGTAATATCTTTGGCATATGCGAATAAAATAAGAAGTCTGCTATTCATATCTATTGTCTGTGTTAATTCATTTACCTGTACGGTAAACAATATGCACAAGAAAACAATATATTAACAATATGTTTCAAGATGTTACAATGAGATGTGAAAAACTCCTTAACAAAACAAAGAGGTGAACCCTTATAAAAGGAATCACGAAACCCTAAAGGTGAAAAACCCTAAAGAATAATAAGATGCCTAAGTTTAACTTAAGCTTAGAGTATAATAGACTAATAATTAAATAAATTAATTATTAGCTATAATATGACTACTCTAACACCCCCCTTAAGTGTAACTTAGGGAGAAGCTAAACAGCTAAAGACTAAAAGATGCATGAAAACAAAATGCATGAAAGGAACTATGGGTCCTGACAACTAGGCATGATCAGGTATCCAAGTACAAGAAATAAACTAGATGAAGGAAACTAAGCCTCAAATCTAGGGAAAGTTCCAAAGAAAGGAACAAGAAAGAGCAAGAAGCATCTCCGAAGCATGAAGCTGTAAACACTATCAGAAGTGACTGCTGGAACCTCCACTGAAATAGTGCATGACCAGGTAGAGAAGACAAAGTCTGAAGAGTTGATCAATCGAAGAGGTGACCTCCAAATGTAGGAATGAACGAGTGTCTATATAGTATATGATCCATCTCACCGGAATGCATAGGTGCCTAGCCACTGCATATGCGTAGTACATAGGAACAAAAATAGAATACATAGATCACTCAACTAAAACAAGGAAGCAATAGAGCCAACAGGTGAAACCCCCCATAATGTTGAACAGGGATAGGTGACAGGAACACTAAAATGCAATGCCAGAAACATCTGCAGGAAGAAGAATTAGGAACACCAATAATACAATAGAAGTACAAGCATAGGATAAGGGGCGGTGTCACAGACACATAGCATGGGCTAATGTCATGGAAGGTATGCTCACTTGACAAAGGTGGATGAGCACAAAAGGCAAAACATCATAATCCACCCATGGCACTTTATAACTGAGTGCGAGTACAAACAAACACGAGGTGCTCAAAATCCCAGATATGCAAAAGAAGGCACTTTATCTCAGTGCATTTACAGAAAAGAAAATGCTACAGAAGCATACAATGCTCATAAGTTAGAAAGAAGGGTGAGCCAGAAGATCAGAAGAAGAGATCCTAGGACCTGTAGAACCCAAGCAATCCGTCAGAGTGCAAAACAGAAAAACTTGGAGGAGAGAGAACTTGGAGCTGAATCTAGAAAAAAGACCCCTGCAACTAAAAAACTCACTGAACCAGCTTTTTGACGATATCTGGTTTGCCAAAAAGGGAGTCTGGATGAGCCAGATATGGCTCTCGAAAGGCAAAAAAAAGACATCAGACTTTGATAGCAAAAAAAATTATCAAAATGGCAGAACCCAAAACCCCAACCTCCATCATCGAAAAGTGCTCAAAAAGAGCTTTCTGACAATATATGGAAGTCAGAAAAATACCTCTGTATGCTCCAGATAGAGTGAAAATAGTGAGGTAGGGTTAAAAACTCCACAAAATTAGGTTTTAAGCCCTTGGGGCTGAAAAAAATGAGCCCCTGGGCACATGGCGCGCGCAGGGGGCTAAATTGGAGCTCCTGGTCATGGATATGACCGTCACAGGGTTGAAATAAGCCCGTGGGGCTAAACACCCACTGGGTGGCACTGTGGGTGGCGGTGTTGGAGCCAGGCGGAGCAGGCGGTGCCGGAGCGGGGCGGCGCTGCGGCAGGGCAGGGCTGGCGGTGGGCCGGGCGGCGGCGGTGCACAGGGTGGCGGGGTCGGTGGTGGTGGTACGTAGGGCGGCGGGAGCCGCGTAGTGGGCGGAGCAGGCCGTGGGCGCTGGAGGCACTACCGGCGGGGGTCGGGCGGCGGTGGTGTGGCAACGCATTAAAACATGCAAAAAAATTGAAAAAAATGTTTTTTTTTTTGTTTTTTTCTCGGTTTTCGTGCCCGTACAGCACTAGAAACTCAATTTTTTTTGCCTCGGAGGCAAGGTGTCCAAAATGGACAAATTTTATATGGATTTTGAGGTTTTTGAGTACTTTGAGCGCAAGAGTAATGTCTGTTTGAGCCTAAAATGACCAGAAATAAAGGTCCCCCCTAAATCCACATAAAAAGGTTCTGAAAAACTAGAAAAACCTCCATCTTCTGAAATGCTTCGACAAAGCACAAACAACGAGTAGCAAGATGGCTCTGATACCATGTTAGAATAGGAAAAACCTATTCTCCCAAGAACACCTGCATGCATAACCTTGTCACATGGAAGAAGCAAAGTACAGAAAATAAGAAAAACTATGGAGGCCAAAAAGCTAGATGAGACATCATATGCACAAGAAAACAATATATTAACAATATGTTTCAAGATGTTACAATGAGATGTGAAAAAATCCTTAACAAAACAAAGAGGTGAACCCTTATAAAAGGAATCACGAAACCCTAAAGGTGAAAAACCCTAAAGAATAATAAGATACCTAAGTTTAACTTAAGCGTAGAGTATAATAGACTAATAATTAAATAAATTAATTATTAGCTATAATATGACTACTCTAACAAATTTTTCTATAAATACGGGTCTGTGAGAGATTTAGGTTTGAGTATGCAAGTTTTGGTAGCTCGCTGTAGGTTTAGCTTCGTCTGTAAATTTTGTGAGTCTGTAGCGCTCTATCTTTTTCTTCGCTTAGAGACATGGCATTTCTGATATTTTTTTCCCAGCTAGGTGTTTTGGAATCAATTCTTAAAGACCCTCTATCATCTCAATTCTTTACGAGGTCTTAGACCATGTTCATCCAATAACCAGGTTCACCACCCTGGTTGGTGCTTCCCTAAATACCAAGGATGTAGGTATGCCAGTTGCAGAGGCCAACTCGCCAGCAAGCTGTTAATGATTTCTCTCTCCTTCATCCTTTCTGTCTTAATGGAAAAATTAGTTCCCGTGAACAAACATTTAAAATTTGTCCCAAGTGGAATTCATGCCACTCGCACTAGAACAACTGTCCATTTATGTCATTACTTAGCCGAGTGGGCATGCACATGTTAAAGTACAACAAGAGGGTTACCTATTTTTGTAGACCTTATGGAAAGACATGTTGCCAATTAGTGTCAAAACACTTAGTCATCCAGTATCGCCCAAGTGATCAGTATTGCTCGAGTGACCAGCATCACCCGAGTGATCAGTATTGTCGAGTGACCAGCATCGCCTGAGTGGTCAGTGTGACCCGAGTGATTAGCATATTGCCTGAGTATTAGTTTATCACCCGAGTAAACTTCTGGACCCGAGTGACAGTATTGGGCTGACTTTGCATATATTATTTGATATCATTATTTCTAATGGAATCTGACTTATGAAGTTATTTATTTGGATAAGATATATATGTAAGACACTTTGTTTATCCAAATAGTACAATTGTAGAAGTGTAAGCAATGATACATATGCAAATATGAAATGGCAGATTGATTGAAATATTGCAAAAGTATACAGTACAACAGAGTCTCATCCATCACATTCAGGTGATTAGTTATATTCAGAAGGATCTCATTCAACAAATCAGAGTTGCATAAGCAGATCATCTACTAGTTCATTCTAACAGGTGGATCAGTAAAATCCTCTAACCAGGTGACCTAACAGTCTTTTATAAATCTCTTAACAGAGTTGCATACTTATTGTATTGTTTTAAATCCTTTAACAAGGTGGACTTAACAAACCTTATTTCTCCTAATAGGGCAGGCCATCAAAAGTGGTCAATGTAAGCTCTAACAAGTTAAATTTATACTACGGTACTAAATCTTGTGGGTATCATCCCCACCCCAGTTTTAATTTCTATTTGGAAGGTTTATGGGTAACCAACTATTGTGTCATGTTTTATTTATGATTCTTTCCTTTCAGTTCTATGCATGCAATCAGATTAGATAATCTAATTGTGAATAAAGAAGATAAAGTTTTATTGGTTCCTAATTCACCCCCCCCATCTCAGTCACTGTGCATATAATATATTTCCAACAATTGGTATCAGAGCTAAAGGTTCTCTTAACAGAAGTTTAACAACTTGAGAAAAGATCAGAGGCAATGGAAATATACAAACTGGAGAAAGCCATTGAAAATGAAAAGATAGATCTACAAATGGCCATGGATCAGATGAAGAAACTCAAAGAGCAGTCTCTCTTTCTGTGAAAAGAATAAAAGATTTAGCAGTACAAATGAATGACAGGAATTACATAGAAGAAAGAATTGAAGATTTTTGCAAAGAAAGAAGTTCTGAAGAAGCTGATGCAACCATTGAAGACTTTCTTGCAAAGAATCTCCATTTACATGAAGAAGTCAGAAAGTTGAAAAGATAACAAGAAATTCATTCAGTCAGATTATGTGAAGTCATAGAGCAAAAGAATCAAATAGACGATGACAGAAATTTGGCACAAGAAGATAAGAGATTGCTGAGTACACGATTAAAAGAAAAAGAAAATGAAATCCATCATTTGTCACTCCAACAAGCAGATTTGGCAAATCATCCCAATAATGCAAATCAAGAAGTTATCAACCTAAGGATAGAAAATGAAAGACTGCAGAATGATCTCAACAATGAAAGGCAAAACAATGAAAGTATGATGAATTCACAAGGTAGTATAGATCAGTCAATAGAAATCAAACATCATGGATAGACTGGACTAGGTTATACTGAACAAGGTGAATCCTCAAACCAAGGAGCTCAAAAGAACATGAAACCTACTTGTAACCACTATGGTAAGTTAGGACATACATCAAATAAATGTTGTAGCAATGGAAAATCAAATTTTAATGGTAAATGCTACAATTACAAACAATATGGACATAGAGCAAGTGAATGCACTGAGAAACCCAAGTTTGAAGGAAAATGTTTGAAATGTAACAAACAAGGTCACAAATCTTCCAAGTGCAGAACTAAGAAATGGAACCCTGCTGAACAATTGGCCAAAGCAATTTTTGGTTGGGATTACAACACATGGTACAAATGTTGTCATTCTGGAGAGTATGGACACATTGGTGCAAATTGTATAAAGACTCACCTCCGAAAAAGAAATCCTACTAAAAGATGTTATGTGTGTAAACAACTCGGTCATCTAAGCAAAAATTGTATGAACAGAGAAAAGTAGATACTGGTTTTGAGAAAGGCAAATCAAATATCTCTGAAATAAAAAACTCAAATGAGTTAGCAATGGGTAAGGAAGTCTCCTGAAAATTCAGACCAAAGAAATGAAGGATCAAATGGCACCCAAAACAGTGAGTTGGGTGGATCTACCATCACAGAATAAAGATGTAAAGAAATAACTGGAACTACACATTCAAGCCATCATACATCAGTTCCAGATATGCTAGCAATTCTAAATCTGCATACTGATGGATTAGGACATATTATGGTGCTAACCAAGTCAGGATCTTAGTTGCACCCAAGCTACTCTAGCTTAACCAAGCCGAGTTAGGTTATATAAGAGTTGGGAAGTTAGTTTTCGTCGAGCTTCTGAGTAAGCCAGGGAGAACTACCTGTGCTATGCCAGCTACTATGTATAGAGTATTTAATGAAATAATCTAATGTTAAAAACTCTTACAAATGATGAATTGGAAAGGTTATTGTTTTACAAAGATTTTAGCTTGTAGAGTAATTCAGAGCCCTTAGCGATTCAAAGTGAATTTGTGTTTGAAAGTGAAGTTTGATAAAATTCTCTGAGCGATATGGCATCCACATCCAGCAGAAAAGTTAAGAAAGGATCCAAGATGTTGGTGAGGAATCCAATCTGTGAACCTCCAGAGTTTAAGCTTCATCCAGCAGTAGCAGAGGAAATAGATACGTTAGGAGCTCATTCCCTAATTCCTCCAAGGGTATTTCTGGTCAATGACATTTGAAGCTTCTATCATTGTAACATCCAGGAGCTTGGAACAATTGAGATGAATCAAGCATATGAGAAATTGTGCGTAGATGGAAATCTGAAGCTCGGGCATAAGAATCTTGAGGTTAAAGGTTTAACCCACATCCTGCACATGCCGAAGAATTACCAAATCAAATGGATTAGATTCATTCTTAGCCATGTTCATGAAATGCAGCTATGGTTGGAGCAGCCTGTGAAGATCAAAAAGACAATGATACATCAAATAAAAGGGCATCCTATACTCGACAAATCCAAGGCTACCAAAACCCTAACCAACAATAAGCTAGCTAAGTTAACTCTTTCCGAGTGGGATAGTAAAGGCATGAGACTAAATGGAGTCACTGATATGGAATCAAAGTTTGGGATTCATGTGATATCTCACAAGATAGATAGTTCCAAAAAACCTAATAGTGTACCTTGTGAAGCTATGGACTTAGCATACAAGGTGGTGAAGAACAATCTGGTATTTGACCTAGCCGAGTTGCAGCTCATCTAGCTAAGCAAGAATAGTGAAAGCATCTGGGCATCCAAGAAAAATCCATGTAATTTTTGTTCTCTTCTGGTCTGCATATTATTTTATGTTCATAAATTATTTCCTTCCAAGGGCACAGTAATATGGAAGAAGCATAAACCCATAATTCATTAGATAAATGAATTCATAGCTGAGTTAGGAGATAATTTTGAGAATATCATGGATGAATATTTTGAGAACTTCAGGCAAAAGATGCAGAGTAGATATAGAATACCTAAAAAACTAGTTGAAGATTATAAGGATGATATTTGTTTCCTAGTTGACTGTGATAAGGTTTACATACAAGTAGTAAAGCCTAGGGTTGCATGGGTGAAACCTCTTGCATATGAGGTTAACATAGATGAAACAAGGGATATCATTGAGGCTCTTGTGAATGAACCTATCAATCCCAAGGCACCATAATTTGGTACCTATGAAGAAGAAAAAAGCAGGATATCTATAGAGATAGAGATTCCCAAGATTTTGAAAAGAGGAAAGAAGAGGTTAGAAAAGTTTGAAAATAAATATGGCAAGACCTCCGACTCTCCTTCTATCACTGAGAGTAAAAAGGATACAGTTAAGATAGAGGATGATGAACCTGAGAAAGAAAAGGAAGAGATAGATGTAGAACCTCCTCAGAAGAAAAGGAAGACATCACCTAAGGAAAAGACAAAGACGACTACACCTGTTATCACCACAAGGAGATCAAGAAGGAAACTTGTATTGGGTAAAGATGACGACGATGAAAAAGTTGATACAGTTGTCTTCAAGAAACCACCACCTATACTTGAGAAGAAGATTGAAGATCTGAAAGGAGGAAGTGGTATGAGTTCTCTTAAGTCATTGAATTATGCTTCAAGGACTAAGGAAGAACAAAAGAAGATAGAGGAAGCAGTTGTGGAGAAAATGGCTAAATGGAAGTATGACCCCTCTGAGTTGAAGAGCCATATGAATGAAGATTTGTTAAAGGTAGTATCTATTCCTTGGAGCAATGCAATCCAAACTGAAAAGGACATAAGGGAACAAACCTTGAGGCAAGTCATGTCTACTATGAAAAACAAAGAGATAAAAGAGGCAATGACCAAATATGAGAACAATCATACTCCCAGATTCAGGACCTTCCAGACACTAAACAAAAAGATAGAAGATGTTGTGAAGTCTACCACAACAGTGTGGAAATCTATATTTGAAGTGAAAGGAGATGAAAAGGTAGAAGTACCAAGTTCAGATCTTCCTAAACATACCAATGATGATACATTACCTGAGGTACAGACAATTGATGAGTCTAATGCTAAGAAAATTGTAGTAGAAGTGATATCATCATTGCCCCAATCACCTATCTAGAACATATTATCTCTGAGAAAGGATAAGGTTACGAAATTAACATATGAACTAGTGGGAACCAAGCAATAGGCTCCACCTACTACTGGGCCAAGCATAACTGAGTCATAAATGGATAAGGTAAATGTTTCTTCAGCCTGTATTGATTCTTCAGCTAACCTTGATTCAACAATTGGTACAGTAAAGGTCAATGACCTAATCCAATTGAATATTGAGGTACAAGATGAGGATGGAAAAGGTAAGGAAATTGTTCCTTCACCTAATCCCAAGATCAAAGGTAAGGAGAAGGAAGTGAATACTGATGAGATTGATCTAGAAGAAGACATTGTGATTCTAGATTGGGATCAATCTAGCTTAACAATATAGAAAATGGATATACTTGGAGAGCTATGGAAGAAAAGAGCAATCCAAAAGAAGCTTCGAGAAGAGAAAAAGAGGAACAGAGTGCTTGAAGATATAAAAGGCATATTCCAAGATTCACTACATATTGAAGTCAATGAGAGTGACTCTATTATGGACAACCTTTTTGACATAGTCCATAAGTTCAATAACGACATGAATGGTCAAGAGAAACTACTTGAGAAGGCAGAAAGAAAGTTTGAAAACAAGGTTCTAGAGAATGTTTCAAAGAAGATTAAAATTGACCAGATGCAGCTAACCAATGTTAGTAGCACTCTATAAACCACCATGACCAATGTAATAACATTATTTGTAAATTTGAGTGATACTTCCAACTTTACTGTGGAGATAAAGAATAAGTTAGTAAAGATTGATGCAGATCTGAAGGAAAGTGCAAAGTAGTTGGCACTTGATCCAAGCACAAGCTCAACACACTTTTTGAAGATAAAATATCTGACTGATCTATAGGCGGAGTTATTGAGAGAAGAAGCAAGGACTAGAGAGTCTCTTACATCCATCTAGAGACAACTCCTACCACACATGGATGCAATGCAGAAACACATCACACATGCCAAGACACTCATTCATGACAATAATTTCTCAGTTGTAGAACTTATGATAGAGTTGTCAGCCGAGCTATAGATAGAATTGCACATCATGAAGGTGCTACAAGACAATTGGGACAACACTCTGTCTCAAATTTTGAAGGTACATTGTGATTTCCTATCCTACTTTGGAATAACCTTGTAGTTATCTCTTTTGGCATTTTTGTCAAAAACAAGGGGGAAAAGTCATTGTATATACATTGATGAAATACATGTACAATTGAGTAGAGAAGAAGATATACATTACATAAACAATTTTGAAAAATAAAAAAAAAATAGAGTCAGTTGGACCTGAGCAGTAGAGCCAGTGTCAAAACCTGAGTAGATGGTAAGGGGGAGTTTTGACCTATCAGATTCAGAGTTCAATGATAAGTGGTTTTGTCACTAATGCCAAAGGGGGAGATTGTAGACCTTATGGCAAGAAATGTTGTCAATTAGTGTCAAAAAACTTAGTCATCCAGTATCTCCCGAGTGATTAGTATTGCCTGAGTGACCAACATCGTTCAAGTGATCAGAATGACCTGAGTGATCAGCATATTGCCTGAGTATCAGTTTATCACCCGAGTAAACTTCTGGACTCGAGTGACAGTACTGGGCTGTCTTTGCATATATTGTTTGATATCATTATGTCTAATGAAAGATGACTTATGAAGTTATTTATTTGGATAAGTTATATATGTAAGACACTTTGTTTATCCAAATATTACAGTTGTAGAAGTGTAAGTAAGGATACATATGGGAATATGAAATGACAGATTTATTGAAAGATTGCAGAAGTATATAGTACATCAGAGTCTCATCCATCACATTTAGGTGATTAGTTATATTTAGAAGGATCTCATTCAGCAAATCAGAGTTGCATAAGCATATCATCTAATGGTTCATTCTATAAGGTGGATCAAAAAAATCCTTTAACCAGGTGGACCTAACAGTCTTTTATAAATCTCTTAATAGAGTTGCATACTTATTGTATTGTATTAAATCCTTTAACAAGGTGGACCTAACAGTCCTTATTGCTCCTAATAGGGTAGGCCATCAGAAGTGGTCAATGTGAGCTCTAACAGGATAAATTTATACTGCAGTA
Organism: Thuja plicata; assembly: GCA_018584345.1. Classification (NCBI taxonomy): domain Eukaryota; kingdom Viridiplantae; phylum Streptophyta; class Pinopsida; order Cupressales; family Cupressaceae; genus Thuja; species Thuja plicata. The sequence goes on from MU223104.1 coordinate 1,457,031, forward strand.
CTAAATCTTGTGGGTATCATCCCCACCCTAGTTTTACTTTCTATTTGGAAGGTTTATGGGTAACCAAATATTATGTCATGTGTTATTTATGATTCTTTCCTTTCAGTTCAATGCATGCAATCAGATTAGATAATCTAATTGTGAATAAAGAATATTAAGTTTTATTGGTTCATGATTCACCCCCACCCTCTCAGTCACTATGCATATAATATATTTCCAACAGTCTTATCACTATCGATTGTTGTCTTTTCAAGTTAATGTCAAGCGTGTTAACAAGCTTGACCTTTTCCACCTCATACAACCCCTTCTGGGTCATTGTTGGATTCTTGGTAAGCAAGGAATGTTTCATGTCTTAAAATTGTATTAAATCTCAGGCATATGATCTTGTCTAGGATGCCTTAACATTTCTCTATTTCAGGTGAAAGGGCAAAGTCACTCTCAAGGCTTCTAGAATCTGAAATCTTTCAATGTTTATATACTGATGGTTGTCCGGTTCGTAGGTATAGCTCAAAGAAAGCAAGAAATGGCTTCAGGGTCCTCACCTCCCAGGAGTCCAAAACTCCCAAGTGCCACTGTAGGCACCAGTAAGAGGAATAATAAAGAGAAGACATTGGAAAAGCTTCAGCTAACCCAAATATATAATAATAACAGGATGATTCATGGGTCCCAAGTTGATTCTGCGCTTAAAGAGATCACCGACATAGATTTTGGTACATGGGACAAATTGTAGGGCCTCATTCAGACAACCCATCAGCTTCGACACTCCAATGACTCCATTTGAGTTAACTTAGTGACATCCATAATTATCCAAGCAGCTGGCTTTCCATGCTTAGTATAAGCGTCGGAGCTAATTTTGCTCCTGGCTAGGGGTTATTGCCAAGGCGGTATGACTACTATGTTGACTTCCCCCACTCCTCTAGGATACCCGGTGCCCATCATCATGTTGGAACATGACGCCACTACCAGAGGGTGGTGCATCCCATGATTTGCAGGAGCTATTTCTCTCACTAAGGCCAAGGCCCTCCAATAGTATAAGGATGCGGTAGACATGGCCCGATGTCACCTCAACACACAATGGCTGCAAATTCCATGCCAGGATTACAAGAAAATATGGACAAAGCTTCCTCACTCTGACTTCAAGGAGCCCATCCAAGCTAGAATTATCTTCTTATGAAGGATATTTGGGGAACCACATGCCAGGGAATTCTCCCCCTAGATGTATTATTTCTTATATGGTATGACCACCAACAAGGCACTCTTCAAATTCTCTGACATCATCGTCAGACATGTAGACATCTAGATGAGGAAGGTCAACATAGAGCGGAAGTTCTATATGAATTCCTACGTCCTTTGGCTGCTTGCCGGACAGTGCCAGGGAATCCAAGGTTTAACAATGGTTGGTGTTCTCAGGGAAGGACCTTGTCAGGTTTCTCCATGGGACCACTTTTGCCAAATTTAGTGGGACTAGAGTTTCCCACATTTTTGTAGAGTCAACAATGCCTTCATATTTCACGGGATCAGGGCGATCACTAGTGATCAGGGATTCAAATTATCCCCGTAAGCCATGAGCCTAGTTGGTGTGTGGGGACATTACTTCATCCATTTTCCCAGCACACTTATACTCAGGTGTCCAGCTTTGCTGAGGGACCCTTTCTGTTGCCCAAGCATTGTGGGGACAAAATTATTTTATTAGAGTTTTGTAGGCATATTTTATAGACACATGCCTTGATGACCTTGAAAAAGGTCACCTCTCCCTAATTATCATTCATTTGTGGGGAATACTCTTTCTCTCTTGTCACAGCCTGAGAAGCATAACATAAGCTAAGTAGCTTTAACTTTGCAAAATATTCTCTAAGTCGCAAGGGTTACGATCCTCTCAGGAGACTGCACAGGTTGATGCCCAAGGGGGTAAACCCCCACACTCAACACATAGAAGATTTTTGGGCCAAATGCCAAGATGATTATGATGTCTGGAAGTGGCACTACACCAGGATGGCAAAGGAATGATGGAACAACTCAAGCTCTGGACATTCCCACAAACTTTTTTAGACACCGGGTCCCAAGAAGACCTCGAGTATAAAGATACACGTATAGAAAAGATAGACCTCCCTCTAGTAGATTGGGATACATCAGATATTTTGAGTATCAAGGCCTTCTCAAAAGTAGTAATTGAGTGTAGCCACTCATATTTTGAGAAGGTCTGCCCAAAGAGTGTACAAACAGATTATCAATTTTTGGAAGCCTTAGGCTCCCAGGCTGTAGAATAATCCAAAGTCCAAGGCAAGAAAAATATGAGCACCCCACCTAAGGTCCTAGACCCCATTTTGGCCCCCTGATGGAGGAGTTGAGTGATAAATTGGAGCACTCCTAGAAATTAATGGATGCAACAAATGTCAGAGTGAATTTTGGTCTAGGAGTTACCCCGGTAGGCTCCTTTTCTCCGTCGAGAGGTTCTCCTTCCATGATTATTTTATTAAGTGGAGCATGTGAATCAGAGATCACCGAAACAATGACAACTACGAAGCCCAAAGTGCCACTCAAGAGAAGAAAGAAGCAAAAGGAAGGTTGATCTCCACGGAATAAAAATCTAGACCTAGAGCCCGGGGATGTACCTGAGGTTGAGGTTCTTTCTTCCTCCTCCTCCTCTGAGAAAGAAGATCATCTAGAGAGTCCCCGGGAGATAACACAGATAAACGTTGATGACTCTTCCTGATGGGTGATCTCAGAGAATTGCATGGTATGGTTGACAGTACCATAGAATAAATAGTGGAACAAGAAGTTGAAGTCCCCATACATGAGTCAACAGGGCCAGAAGATGTGGCGGCCCAAGAAGAAGATGAGTCCCACCCTGAAGAGGCCGAGGGAGAAAAGGAAATTCCACAAGAGAAAGAAAATATCCCAGTCATGGAGCAAGTTCTATCTGAGGGGGGAACCTCAAATGAACCCCAAAGGCACTCCAAGTTCGGGGATAATGACAAGCGGGCCAGCTGCCCCACCATAGTGGTTAGTGGAAGCCCAAAAAAGAAAAGCTACAACTACTATCACGATTCCACTATTACTTGCCAAATTGTTGGCTGAGAGAAAAGTTCCTAAGAAGCCCAAGAGGGCTCGTACCCTTCACAACACTCGAAGGGCCCCAAATGGTAATGTTGTGGCAGTGATTACTGCCCCTCTAGTAGGAAAAGAGGATTCAAAGGTAACTTCCAAAGAATATGTAATCACAGAGGTGTCTCTGGGTAAAAGAACTAAATAGGGGGAATTAGACCTCCTAAATATAGCATACCAGGCTATTTAGGCCCGGTATGGGAAGCAATCTCAGAAGATAAAGGAGTTGAAGGCAACCAATGCCAATCTTTTTGGACTCCTAGAAGAGTTAGTGCAGCTCCTTACTTTCGATGCATCCAAACCTTCAACTTCCGGAACACCTCTCCCTCAAGGTGATGTTGATGCGCTGAGGTTTATGAAAAAGAAGGTGCTAGCGGTGGATGAATGGATGGTCCAAAAGATTGGGCCATAATAATTTTTCTATTCAAATCTCTTCCAGACTTTTTCCAAGTGAATGACACTGCAAAACAGATAGAGGCCACCATCCTTCAGTGGAAAGGAGAGATCAAGAAATTTGAAGATTGGCAAGATACCTCAGTAGAGATTCTGAATCTCGGAGAAGACAAGCTAATAAATACAAGTATTCTAAGGGATGATTCATATGGGTTCCTCAGGACTCAATAATCTAGACTTGCTTTTAGAGTCAAAAATAGCAAGCAACTGGTAGGGGTGCTGGAAGAAAAACTGTAGATGGTCTTGACTCCATTGGACTAGTACACTGCTCTCATCTAAGAGATTTCATCGGTTGATCCTCTCAGCCCCGGGACTTATAGTCCCATCGATTCTATACTTAGGAAGTTTGATGAAGTGACCGAGGTTCAATTCCAATCTGAGGGAGATTTCAATAGCACTACAATGGAGGAACTCTCCCATATGTTGCTAAAGTCCCATGATGCAACTAAGATAGCTATAAAATTAAAAGATAAGGTTGGGGACACCAACATCCACCTTGAAAGATCCGTCAATCGTCGAGACTGCTTGAAGGATGTAGAAGAAGATGGCGTACTCTAGATTCTAGAAGCATACAAAAAATTCAAAGGCCAGTAAGATTTCATGAACTCCAACGATCCTTCATCAGAAGCAATGTACAGTCTCATTCTTTATTCTTTGAGCGTAAGCTCCTGGATCTCAGATCCTGGGTTCCCAGTTTTGTATTCTTTATAGTTGTATCGTCAGAAAATGGAAGCACTTCCATTTAGGATTGGTTTATCCCTCTGAGTAAGTGATTTGGGTCATGTTAAATGCCTTGAATGAGTCTTTGACTTGGATTTGGTTTTTCCCCTATTCTGCCCTATTTTATATTTCTCTCCTACCTATTTCTGGCATCCTACTCTGAGATCTTGAGGTTCTTGACCTCAAGGTCAAGGTCGACCTTTTGGGTCAAGGTCAACCTTGACCCTAACTTAGGTCAAGGTTGATCTTGACCCTGATCCAAGGTTTAAATTTCAAATCTCAATGATTTCTAGATGTCGGGGTTTGGAAAGATTTATTTCCCGCTTCCGGGTTGACTGTTTCAGACTCCGAAGTAGTGACTCTTAAAAATATATTTAATATAGGTCCACTTCTAGGGGTATAGGACTAATTAGAATTTAATTCTCCTATGTCGGCTTCTCTAGAATTTTTTGCCCTAGACTTGTATATAAGGAATCCTTTCTCCTCTCATTTTCGAAGCACTAAGGACTAAGCATGAAGAATCAAGAAATATATGGAAGGATAATCTAAGCATTAAAGCATTCAATTCATCAAGGATATCCATTAGTGGCCATTGAAGGATTCAAGTTGTATGGAGCCCTCTTGTTGAAGATTTCTCCATCCATATCCATTCAACCTTCTTCCTATTCCAAGATCCATTCAAGATTGGTGTTGAGTATCTAAAGGCAATTGATTTGAGACATCCTACATCCTATATTCTATATTCATTTGGTGTATCCATACTTGTGGATTCAAGGATTCAAATCTTCCACAAGGGTTTCAACATAAGTAAGGTGAATTGTTCTATTTACATTGTTTATTACTACAATTTCAATTTTTTATAAGGTTAATTCCAAAACTAGGGTTTGATCAAGGAAAATCCCTCCCCCCAAAAAGAAAAAACATTTTTCTTGCAGGTACAAGTACAAAATAGAAAATTACAAAGTAGATTCAGATACCCTTTTCGGCCAACTTTCAGGATCCACTAATAGAATTTCCGTCGGAGTAGCGCAGGTGAAGGTTGACATAAAGGGGTTAAGGTTGACCTACATCTAGGTCAAGGTTGACCTTACAAAGAAAATAAAAATATTTTTGGGTTTTCTCCATCTCCGTGTTTCTATTCTAGATGCGATTGCAGAAGTTCTAGAAACTTAGTATAGACATCAGAAAACAACAATTTCCAGGTCTTCTATACTTTGAGGTTAGTATTTGTCTTCAATTCATTTCAATTAAGGTTTTAATCTTTTCAGATCTATTACACTCTCTCATACACTACCCTGATAAAACTAGGAATTTAAGGTTTTCCTCTTTCTTCTTATTTCCAATCGATTGATGCATTTGTGAATTGACCATTTTCTTGTGGTTAATCAATTTGGATCTTTCTTTGTAAATTTGGGGCTAGGAGGATAATCTTACCTTCCCCAAACCTTTTAAATGTAAAGAGAATTAATCATTATATATATTTTTTCTCCTTACAATACTGATAAGCATTGGTAGCTCTCCCGAGTTGATCGATCACTATCTACAACATGATGTCAGGTCTGTGACTGCCCTCTTGGCATGACCAGTCACTATTGATCCCAAAGGTTCACTACAAATGCCTTCCAGGTCCCAAGGTTCCATTCTAACATTAAATATCTGGCATACGGAGGCTTTCCCGATCACCGAAGTTCAGAAGAGTATTAATGAAAGTTCAGAAGAGTATTAATGAGGGCGTATGGACCAAGTCACTTAAGGAAGATCCATCACATCTGCAAGTACAAGGATTCTTTTTGCAATGGTAGTTTTCCCAAAGCTTCTTTCCTTCTTTCCTCTATTTTATTTTCAAATGATTGTATTATATCAAGAAAATTATGACAGCACAGGTAATACAAGTTGTAAATATTGTAATATAATGCAAGTAGCTAGTGTAGGGATAGTCCCTTAGGTATTTAGAAGTTTCTATAAATACAAAGTCGGATGCCATCCCAAGGGTCAACAAAACTAATGATTTAGTTATACACTAGCAATACAAGCTTTCAGTCTTTTTAGCAATCTTGTCTTTTAAAGTTCAGAATAGATTAATGCTCCCTTGGAGCCACTAGTGTAACTACTAGTGATGCTAGATTTGAAGTTAATAAAAGAATAAGGAACACCATTCAGCACTGTGCTCTATTTTGTTTATGATCCTGGAGTTAGAAAAATTTTTCTCATCTTGTATGCTTTCTTATGTCCTTTGTTCCAGTTCTGTAACGATTCAATGAAATACTTTACCTTGCTACTGATATATGCGTGATTGAAGGTTATATGTATATTTAGTATTTGTTATTTATTTTCATCTAGAACTTTTTTGATGCTAAGGGAACATGTATCATGGATATAGTTAGAAATATATACTAATCATGTCCTATCTTTTTCTATTTTATTTGTCGGATATAAATTATGCTTGCAGGAGACCCATTATTCTCAAAGTTTCAGAGGTCGACGAGTAAAAACCAACTATCCCCTCAAAACAAACAGTAACTTGTCCAACTAAGATAAGCCTGCACCATCATGACCTGATAACCAGGTTCTTGGAGGCTAGGAGAGTCTGCTCTTCGGTAAGTCTCTACAGGCGAAGTTGGATGTTACTCCTGTATTTGGTAACAACTCATCTCCCTTGTTGGCGAGGCCATCACAAAGTCGCATCAATAGAAACTGGTGCTGGAAGGAGGGCATGTGCTCATCCTCCCTTGAAAACTTTGATACCACACCTCTAAAGGGTTCCCCAAGTAGTAGTTTTAGAAGCCAATCTTTCCATAGGTTAGGGTCATTCTCACCCATGCGATTCAAAAGAATACTGCGATCAACCCCTAATCCTGGAGAGTTTGTAGAAATCAGACCTCTTGTCCGAGAAAAGAAGACTTACCAAAAGAAGCAGCCTTTCCATCCCATGTTTGGAGTGTTTGTAGCCCCCCAGAATATTCAGGTTATCTAGCCCATCACAATGACTAATCTTATTGTTAACTTTAACATCCCAATGACTGCATACTTCAACAACACTGGGTCTCCCATGGGACAGTTTTCCAATGCTGTCAATGATCTCCCTCCGCACCCAAAGAAGATTTGTCCTAAAAATGAACATCTAGGCCCTCAAATCGTAGAAGAACACCTACATGCCTATAAAGATGCTATGAACTAACACCGTATACAGCATGAGGATGTGGTGAGAAAAATGTTCCCATTTTCTCTCAGAGAGAGCAAGTTGAACTAGTACCTTAACTTACCCGCCAACTCTATCAATTGTTGGCAAGACATGTAGGTTGCCTTTCTGACGGTGTTTCAGGTCCACATGGACCCAACCTGGTCTCACAGCCAATTCATTTCTATCAAAAAGGATCCCAATGAGCCCCTGGCAACCTTTAACCATCGGTTACAGAGAGCCTTGAAGTGGTATATGGGAACCTTCGTCCCATCGACTGATGTGAATATTCAAATGTACCTTAACGCTTTGCACCCATTTGTCACCATGCTTCTCTAGAGAACCATCACCGCCACTGAAAGGGACACCTTGGATAAGGTTTACAACCTCACCCTCTAATTGTCTCAAAACTTGAGTAAAGCTCCCAACGGTATTGGTTAGGGCTTACCCTTTAACACACTGCCCAAGGGAACAACTTATCCATGAGGATATGACCCTAATCTGACACTAGGTGCACCCACAATGAATGGGTGCTTCGATATGTCTATCCCACTCCTCACCAAAATCTTGCAACCCTGGAGTACGTGCCCTAGGCACAAAAACAAACCATAGTGCCCCCACCACCTGGAGTACCTTTCTTCTAGGCATCAATATCTGGAGGCTTACCTCCAGTGCTGGTAGGTGCCCCTATGCCTACTCCACCACCTCAATCATGACATTGTGACACCACTACTTAGTTGTCCTCCATGGTAAAATCCCTTCGACGATTATTTTCCTCTCTCACCACCGACATGGGACAACTGAAGATGGGACCCCCTGCATCCCATCAAACCAATCCCTCCCAAAGAGGGAACATATTTTTAGGACATCATATTTCCAATAATTCTGGGCCCCAAAACCATTATAACAATGACAGAAACAACAATGTTTGGTCCAACCAACAATGGAATAACACACCAAAAAATGGGGGCATCCCCCCCAATTAGCTCAACATCCAAGGAGGCGTGGGACCTAGCCATTCTGTGCAACTTGGTGAATTTCACCCCAAACATCCTGGTGTCAGTTGCATGACACTGGTTTAGATTCTAAGGTATACTGTGCCACGCTGGAGAAGATCATCTTGATCTCCCAGTTTGATAGGAAGAAAAATAATGAATCTCCCCATCCAAAATCCTCAGCTAAACCATATCATTCCACTTTTGCCTGTTAAACATCTTTTTCGGTGGTGGCGAAGAAGACAGAGAAGAACCTGACTTGCAGGGTTTCTTTGATGACTCCATCTCAGCATTCAAGGCTAACACCTTTACCAATCCAAGGACTCCTTACAACACCTAGAGTTAGTCAGAAAAGGGTCCTTTCATGACATTGATTCCACCAAGGGTTGTGAATCTCCCACCGGACCCTCTAACGAATGTCAACCCACCCACTCCCAAAGGACCCACACCTACAAATACACGCGACTTTATCATAAAAGGTTCATGGGTTCCTAAAGGAAAGTTTGACATCATGAGAGTGATGGAGAATAATACCACCACCATCACCTTAATGGAAGTCCTTCTTAGTTGTCCCGAGTAGAGGAAGTCTCTCTTGAAGTATCTAGAGAACCCAGAATCACGTAACCACCCACCTAAGTCTATCACCTTTGATGATGCTAACATGACCATATTTCAAGGGATTACAAAGGACCCCCCTTTTTTCTCAGTATTAAAATTTAGGGTAAAAACTTACACAACTACCTAGTGGATTATGGAGCTTTGGGCAATGTCATGCCCTTATCTATTTGCAAGAAGCTTAGACTGAATCCCACACCATCCAAAGGCACAGTCGTGTAGCTGGATAAAACTACTATCAAAATGGTGGGTGAACTAAAGAATGTCCCAGTCCAACTAATACAATATCCCCGGATATCCAGCATCATTAACATCCAAGTGGTCGACATCCCTGAAACCTACGGGATGATCCTGAGTCAAAATTGGTCCAAGTCCTTGAAAAGATATATCTCGACTGACTTTTCCCACCTATGGCTCCCTTGGAGGGGAGAAGCTAACCAAATTAAGGTGGAAAGAGAACCCTAGATGAAACAAGCCCTCACTGATTATGGTTAGGTAAGCGAAGTCGCTTTTTCTAAGTTAGAGGCTAGGTTGTAGAGGGCCAAAGAAATCTTGACCCTAGACTTTGTCCCGGGTGGAATGATACCCGACGAGGATCCTGTAATCACTCAAATGATCCATGATCTCATCATAAAGCTAAAATAGGATGTGAGATCCCAAGGTGACAAGGCAAATTTAACCACCCTATTGTCTAGCACTTGGTGCTAAGTTCATTGTCAAAGCCATTTAGAGCTCGAATGTACGCCATATGTAGATGCTGCCAAGGTCCACCTTGAAGACTTTCAAGTAGAACAACGCGGGGGCTAGGCCCCACCCAAATGTGGTCCAGCCACGAACATATCTAATAGACCACCTCTTGAGGGATCCTTTGCAGGGACCCCTCTGGGGAATGCTTCAGTTCTTGTGTCTCCTCAGTCGGGAGACACACCCGAACCTGCCCCCCATCCCAAACCAATCATGACTCTTGCCCAAACTTTGCAACCACAACGTACCAGTAATGATGTTTGGATGCTTAAATTCGATGGATCCTGATCTAAACAAGGTTGCAGAGCTGGAGTGGAACTGATCAACCCTCGAGGAAAATATTTCCTCACATCGTATTGTTTGTTGTTCAACTACACCAATAACGTAACTGAGTACGAGGTGTTGGTCCTTGGACTCCTATTCACCCTCAAAAAGGGAGTCACATGCCTCCAGGCAATGGGTGACTCAGAACTTATAGTCTGACAAGTCTAGAGCTAATACACGTGTCATGATAAATGACTAACGACCTATCACAACTGGGTATGGAGCTTAATAGAATATTTTTGATGCCTTTGGCATTGAGGTGATCCCCCAGAATTTTTTTTTCTAGACGCCTTAGCCATGTCAGCCAGTACTCTTGAGCCCATGGTAGGTTCCCAGCTCTAGAGATTTTCAGTTGAGATGACGCCCACACCCTCCATCCCCGATAATGTAACTAATCTTTAGGTCTTTGAGGATGATAGACACATCCTCACATTCATGGAAAACATTGGTGTCTTTGAAGACCAAATCATGGAGGAAGAAGAACATGACGATACCAGACAAGAAGAAAATGAGGATGGAATTCTGGATCTACCCACCAACACCATCCCCAAGGGGATGGTTGCCTGCGAGCAAATATTTGACTCTAACCCATGAGCCAAAGACAGAACGTCCCAAACCTCTGATGGGGGGAAATACAAAAGAGTAAACATCAGGATGGGTGTTGAAGGCAAGTTTGTTCATATTTGTACCTCTTTCTCTCTAGACAAGAAAGAGAAGATTCTCATGGTCCTCTGAGAATATATTGACATAATTTCCTGGGGATACGAAGATCTCAAGACCTATGATACTTCTATCATGACACACACTATCCCCTTGAAACTAGATGCCAAATCATTTTGGAAAAAAAAAAGACCTCTCAATCCCCTAATTGGGTCCCTTATCCATTAGGAGGTTCAGAAGCTATTGGCCGCCTAGATAATTTTTCCAATCTGACATACCACTTGGGTGGCCAATCTAGTACCAGTCTAAAAAAAGAGTGGGGAAATTTGACTGTATGTTGAATTCTGGAATTTGAATAGAGCCTCAAAGAAGGATAACCATCCTCTCCCTTCATTGGATGAGGTGTTACAAATTGTTAATGGTTCCTAGATGATGTCCTTTCTGGATGGGTACTCTGGGTACAATCAAGTTATGGTTAAATTTGAAGATAGAGCCAAAATGACATTCACCACCAAGTGGGGAATGTTTTCTTACAGAAGATTGCCTTTCGGGTTAATTAATGTCTGGGCCATGTTCTAGAAGTGCATGTACATAGCCTTCAAAGGCTTGGTTAACAAATGCATAATCATCTATATGGATGATTTAACTGTGTTCTCTCAAGAGAGACGTGATCACCCAACCCATCTTGCTAAGATTTGTGAAAGGTTTCACCAGTTCGGTATATCCCTCAACCCAAAGAAATGCATATTCGGTGTAAACAAAGGAAAATTATTAGTAGACATTGTCTCCTAAAAGGGTATATCCAGTGACTCTGAATGAGTTGAAGCATGCTAAAACAAAAAATGTAGGGTAGTAAGAAGGATATGAGGTATTTCTTTGGGAAGATTAATTTTGTCTGGTGTTTTATCACTGGTTTCACTGAGGTTGTAAAACCTCTGAATGATATGATGAAAAATGATACCAAAATAGAGTGGAGCCTGGAGGCAAAGTAGGCTTTTGCCCAAATCAAGCAAGCTATCTCAGAGGGCCTAATCTTGGCTAGCCTAGACTATCCATCCCATTTCACATATATTCTTTTGCCTCCACCCACTCCGCTGTATACGTGCTAACCCAAAAGGTCAAAGGGGAAGAACAACCCATTTCTTTTATGATCTCCCCCTTCAAGAATGTAGAGGTGTGATATCCACCTCTGGAAAAGTAAGCATTCGCCCTCGTCCGGGTGGTTAAAATTTTTTGACTCTACATCCTCCATAGCAAAGTGTAGGCCATCCTCGCCGACCAGGCTGTCAAGTCTTTATTACTTCAAAGAAATTAGGTGAACGCTAGGGAAAATGGATGACCATCCTCCAAGAGTACAATCTAGAAATGCAACCTATGAAACTTGTCCAAGGACAAGGGTTGTGCAAAGCTATGGCTGAGGCCAATCCACATATTAAATGCCATACCTATACCGTGCAATCCATCACTCAAGACCCTTGGTATGCGGACTTGGTACACCTTCTGATGAATAACCAGTGCCCAGAAGGGCTCATTCCTAGTAAATGTCAAGATCTTCGGCTAAAGAGCGCACATTTCATGATAAAAAATGGGACCCTTTTTTGAAGGAACCATGTAGGCATCTACCTTTGGTGTCTTTACCGAGAACATGCCACGAAAATGATAGAAGAATTCCATGGTCATTTTGGAATTGGATATGGGTTGGAAGATGCCACCACCCATCAAATCCTCTGGGTCAGGTACTATTGGCCCCACATTTTTAAGGATGTCTACGCACACATTAGGAAGTTCCACACTTGTCAAACTTTCACTTCTAGAGAGAGAAATCTGTCAATGCCTCTCCAACTTGTATTCAAGGAAAGACCTTTCACCCAGTGGGCATTTGATTTTATAGGAGAGATAAATCCCAACTCATCCGCAAACCACCGATATATTTTAACTGCCACTGATTATTGCACCCGGTGGACCGAGGCTATACTATGCAAGAACAACACCGCAAATGTAGTAATCCTCTTTATTGAAGAAAATATCGTCACCAGGTTTGGAATGCCTTTTGCCTTGGTGTACAATAACGACCCAACATTTTCCTCTACCTAGTTGTTGGAATGGGCCTATGATAGGGGTTTCACCCTCAATTTTTCTAGTAATTACTACCCACAGGGCAATGGGGTAGCATAATCCACTAACAAGAACCTTTTAGATGTCATCAAACACCTGCTCAAAAGCAATCCTTGAGATTGGCACCAAAATTTGAGGTTTGCCTTGTGGGCAAACCGCATCCGAATCAAATCTGCTTTGGGGACTTCCTTGTTCCACCTGGTGTATGGCCTAAATCTAGTGCTCCTAGTAAACCTACAAATCCCAGTCCTATAGTTCATGCAAGAGTTTAATGACCAGGATAACATCATTGAAGTGCATCTCCTTAACCTAGTGCAGTTGGAAGAGCAGAGGGATCGTGCACTAGAGAATTTTGCAAAGCATCAAGCCATGGTCAAACGCTGGTTTGACAAGAGAGCCCAATTCAAGGATTTTTAGACTTTGGACCTAGTCCTTTTGTGGGATAAAGCCCAAGAAAATAAGGGAAACCATAGAAAGTTCTAGAGGCTCTAGCTCGGACCCTATCAAATATTAGAAATCTATGGAGCCAATACGTATCATCTCAGCTCTTTAACAGGAGAAGCTGTCCCATTGCCTATCAATGGACAATTTCTAAAACATTACTTTGAGTAAGATAAAAGACTGTGCTCCCTAAGGGAGATGTATCATATGTATATACCATTTGTAAGTAGCCTTCGGGTGTGTTGCTCTGGCACACCCTCCCTTGTAAATAGTTTTGGGGGATTTTTTCCCTGGTCCTTTTGTGTGTCCCGTCTGTCCTTTTCATTGGGTCTCTTTTTTTCCCCACTTTTGTTAGATTGGTATGCCTTGCATAATGGTTGAGTAGGATGAGAGATTCTCCTCGCACATTTTAGTGGTCCTGAACTAGGTATTGAATGAAGGTTGTCTATATCCTCATCTTGGGAAGTTCCTAACACTAGGCTTTGAGTGTCGGAGACTCTTTGCTGGATTAGGTATTGATGTTTCTCCTTGGAAGAAAAAAAATTGGTTGCCATTTCGAAAAGGGAAATCACTTAAATTCAAAGAACAAAAGGGTCTAGGGAAAGATAGATCGGTCGCACTCTCTGCGAGAAGTGCCTAAACAAAGGAAATAACTTGAAGGCATTTCCCAGGTCAGGTCTTCTCACTCCACTCAATAATCAAAAGGATGATGAGGTGAAATAAGTACCATCATGGTAACAAGCTAAGCTTGAGGACCCTGGTGAAAGTAGTACCGCCTCCCCCATTCACAAAAAAAATAAGAGAGTTGGAAGGCGGAAGGCCTGGATTTCGGGAAGCAACAAGACACCTGCCAAACACCAACTCTGCTATGTTAGTGTGGTTTCTCTATCTTTCCTCTGGCCAGGTTCTACCTCCATCCCTTCATTTGAAGCCTAAGACACATAATGTTGGAAAAGATCAATATATAAATCTCAACAAGATTCCTTGGTTCCTAGAGTCACATCGTGATGACGCTTCTCTATAGATGATAAGGTCCCCATCATTTCAACTAGAGTTCTGGAGTTCTCAAATGCATGAGGGATTTGTCCTAGTGAGTTGCCATTTTTTATGCCTTGCATACCCATCCCTACATTTTGTGTGCAAAATTTTAGGTCCCCCTTTCTTTTCATTTCTTTTCATTTCTTTTCTTTTCTTTTCTTTTCTTTCTTTCCCTTCTTTTCGCTTTGGTTTGGTGCTTTTTTTATCTGGGCCTTTTGGTCCCATTTGGTCTTTGCCTTTCTTTTGGTGTTCGTTGTTGACTCTGGGACCCAGGTCCTAGAGTGTCATTCCCAAGTGGGTGAGTCCAGATATTTTTTTCTTGGCGATCTTTTTCCTTTCCTTCGAAGGTGAATGACTGGTAGGTGTTTTTGAGTCTGGACCCCGGTCGTCGGCGTATTTATCAAAGTTACTTTTGGTAACTAATGTGCTATCCTAGGAATTATTTAATGCCTTTTTACCTTGTCATTTTTACACTTGCCGCAAACAAGTTGTCTTCTGGCAAATTTTCTTGAGAGCAAAGTGATTTGTTTTCTGAGCTAAGACGCCTGAGCTAGAAGGTGGAGAAGTGTGATCGACGGTGCCGGTGGAGTGTTTAGGTGACAGAGTGAAGCTGTTTACAGTATCCCCATTTGACATTTCAAGGTTCAGGTAGGATCTTGGGTCTCCTTTGATTTCATTTCATTTTGTTTCTTCTATTTTTTTTTTTTCATTTCTCTGCGTGTTTCTCGCTTCTTTCGTTTTCTGGGTTGTCTTTTGTTTTGCGTTTGTTGGCTTTTTTTGTTTCAAGGTTATGTCTATCATTCGGTGTGACATTTTCCTAGAGCCTAGTGCATCTTACTCCCTTCGTAGTCATCCATCTCAGAAGGAAAGACACCCGCCCTTTTGGGTTGTAGATTTTTTGTAAATATTGTTTGCTTCATGCTAGGAACTCTATAAATGTACCAAGTTTTAGTTGTATAATTTGTATATATTCTGTGAATAGTCTATAAATGCTCTCTAAAGTAGTGTCTCTGTAGATATTTCTATAAATTTGGGTCTGTGAGAGTTGTAGGTTTAATTTTGCGAGTTCTTGTAGCTTGCTATAGGTTTAGATTCATCTGTAAATTTTGCAAGTCTGCAATGCTTTGTCTTTTTTTTCGCTTAGAGACATGACATTTCTGAGAGTTTTTGCCCAGCTGGGTGTTTTGGAAGCAATTCTTGAAGACCTTCTGTCATCCCAATTCTTTACGTTGTCTCATACCATGTCCATCCAATAACCAGGTTCACCACCCTGGTTGGTGTTGCCCTGAACATCGAGGAGGTAGGTATGCCAGTTGTAGAGGCCAGCTCGTCAGTAGGCCATTAATATTTTCTCTCTCCTCTATCCTTTCCATCTTAATGGAAAAATTAGTTCCCACAAATGAACATTTAAATTTTTTCCCAAGTGGCATTCATGCCACTCACGCTAGAACAACTATCCATTTATGTCATTACTCAGTCGAGTGGGCATACACATTTTAAAGTACAACAAGAGGGTTACCTATCTTATCACTGACAATTTCTATCTTTTCAAGTTAATGTCAAGTGTGTTAACAAGCCCATCCTTTTCCACCTCATACGACCCCTTCTGGGTCATTGTGGGATCCTTGGTAAGAAATAAATGTTTCATGTTAAAATTGTATTAAATCTCAGACATATGATCCCATCTAGGATGCCTTAACATTTCTCTATTTCAGGAGAAAGGGAAAAGTCACTCTCAAGGCCTCTAGAATCCAAAATATTTCAATGTTTATATACTGACAGTTTTCTGGTTCATAGGTACAGTTCAAGGAAAGTAAGAAATGGCTTCAGGGTCTTCACCTCCTGGGAGTCCAAAACTCCCAAGTGCCGCTGCAAGCACCAGCAAGAGGAATAAGATAGAGCGGACATTGGCAAAGCTTCTGCTAACCCAAAAATATAACAATAACAAGACAATTCATAGGTCCCCACTTGAGTCTATGCTTAAAGAGATCACCGACATAGATGTCAGTACATGGGTCAAATTGCAGGGCCTCATTCAGATGATCCATCAACTTTATCGCTCCAATGACTCCATCTCAGTTAACTTAGCGACATCTGAAATTATCCAAGCAGCTGGCTTTCCATGCTCAGTACAAGTGTCAGAGCTAATTTTTCTTCTGGCTAGGGGTTATCACCAAGGTAGTATGACTACTGTGCTAACTTCTGTTATTAATAACTGAGAGGGGGGGGGTCAATCAGTGGCCTCAAAAATTAATCTTTAAATCAACCCTTAAATCTTATAACCAAAAATTATGCCTCTAGTTATCTTCTGTCCTAAAAGATGAATGCCTTGAAACACTTATATCAATTTACTACTTGTCAGATTGCTTTGTTAAACCTTCTTCTGTATGTTTACCAATAAGCAGTCAACTATTTACCAAAACACAGTAAATATGCAGAGTATACCGATCAATCCAGAATTGCATATGTGAAATGTAAAATAGTAAAGTAATGAAACATAAACACATAACACATGGATTTTTAATGTGGAAACCCTATTAAGGGAAAAACCATTGGGACCGGTACCCCAAATTTTCACTCTCTGAAGTGAGCCCTATTAAGAGCCAACCCTGTTAAAGGTTACAAACACACTATTAGGTGTGACCTTGTTAGAGGATTTAAAATATAGTTTGTCACCTAGTATCTGGCACCTAATGTTACCATCCTTGATCAAACACTCACTTGGCCTGTCAATAGGTATCAAACATATCCAATGCTACTTTCTATGATCAAAATTTTTGATACTCCTTGGGATGTATCTCAATTCTAGAAGGCTTTTAAGTCCTGCTCGGTTAAGAGACTTGATGCTTCAATGGTTAAACTAAAACATTAATGATCTATTCATACATAAAAATTAATTACAGATTTTTAGATCTATTGTAAGTGCATTACCTCTCTGATCAATATAATCGGTTATACCTTTGGTCCACACTGTTCTGCTCTGTGATGTTGTCTCACTGTTTGTTGGTGTCTACAGAATCTAGCTCTTTCCTCAGCTTGTTGATCAAGACTGAAAGAAGACTTTCTTCTCCTTCAAAATTTCTTTAGCATCTCTCCTCTTCTCTCTTTTTCACCCCACACTTTGTAATGAATTGGGTTTGTCTCTTTATAGACATGATTTCTCCTTTTCTTGTCTTTCTTGATTCTTGGCATGATCCACAATTTTCACAAATAGATTTAAAGAAAAAACTCCAGTTTTATCTCAAAGAGATCTTCTTTCCAAATGGACAAATCAACTTTAAATCAATTACTTATCTCTGACTTTATCTAGATGATTAAAACAATGATAAGTATCAGTTAAGTCTATCTTTAGCTCTTAACAGCTAAGCATTTTGTCATTTTCTGAACTCTATGTTCTATCGGCCAACACTTTAGTTGGTTGTTGGTGATAACTGACTATTCCATCAGTGTGACTTCAGTTGTCATCAGGATCTCCTTCCTTGTCTTATCTGTCGGGCAACACTGTAATTTTGTCTGTCGGGTTACACTGTGTTTTGCTCGTCGGGCAACACTGTAATTTTTCTCATCGGTAATGTTGTGCATTTTCTCGTCGGGTAACACTGTGACTTTTCTCTTTTACTCTGTCCATCAGTGTGCACTCTGTCAGTGTATACAGTCACTTTGTGAATAATTGACTTATATGCATTACTGATAGCATAGCTTTGATTCATCATTTCTTTGAAGTCTTTGGCAGTATTTCCATGACCATACATATTATATCAAGTTGACATCAATGAAAATACAATACACTAACTAATTTAATTCCTTTCATGATCATCAACCTAACACCTTCAAACATTCAATCAGTTACATGTCATCAATCTCTCCCTTTGGCATTGATGGCAATATACTGCATTATCATACTATACTATTACTAATACAATATGAAATATATAGTTTCATCAAGATTTTCTAATGTAACTATTGCAAATGTCTGGCTTTTGGTAATCTCAAATAGCTTTGATTTGATTCTTGCATCTTTCTGTCTATCTTCAATCCCTTCATTGGATAGATGTAGAATCTTTCTTTCTCTGATGTGACGTGTTCTCCTCTTGTGTCAAACTCTCTCCCTTTGACTATTCTCCTTTCTTTGACATCTCTTGTCAGCAATTCTCTTCCTTTTGTATGTACTCTCCCTTTGGATACTTCTCTCTCCCTAAGGTGATAATGGATATAATCTCTCCCTTTATCTGTATGATAATGAGATATTTCTCTCCCTTTAACATTAATGCCAAACAAACATCTCTACCAAACAAATTTTTGATAGCAAGATATTCCTTGAATTTCCTAATCCATCTGTAATATCTCTGTTGCTAGGAGTAGATAAATACCTTGTAGTGTATAGATTTATCTTTGAATTCCATCTTTCTGCTTGCATCAACATGAATGATATTCTGATAGTATGCAGGCTAATGTAGCCTTCTAGTCATCTTAATGATTAGTAGACAAGGGTCTGACCCCTAGTCTCTTTCTCAAGTATTCAAATGCATCCTTGGGTAGTGGCTTGGTGAAGATATCGGCCAATTGTTCTTTAGATTGCACATACTCAAGTATCACTTCCTTTTCCTGAACTTTCTCTCTTAAATAATGATACTTGATGGCAATATGCTTTTTTTTAGCATGCATGACTGGATTCTTGGAAATGTTAATTGCACTGGTATTTTCACAATAGATAATTACTGGTTCTAGAATTTGCATATGCATACCCTCCAATAGCTATTTGATCCATGCAATATTTGAGTAGTTTGCAGTAGCAGCAACATACTTTGCTTCTACAGTAGACTAAGAAATGCATCATTGCTTCTTGTTGGTCCATGTGACAAGTCTAGCACCCATAAAGAATGCTCCTCTAGTTGTGCTCTTCTGGTCATCAATATTTCCAGCCCAATCAGCATCGGTGAAGACCTTAAGTTCAAATTTGCCTTCTCTTCTATACCATAAGCCATATTCCTTGGTATTCTTTAGATATCTTAGGATTTGTTTCACAATAGTCATATGTGATTCTCTGGGATTAGTAGAAAATCTAGCAACTATTCCAACTGCATGTGCAATATCTGGTCTAGTATGTACAACATACATGAGTTTTCCAATGATTGATCTATACAAAGTCTGATTTACCTCTGATGACTTGCCCTCCCTTTTTAGCTTACATCCAGTTGCCATCGGTGTTCCAAATAGTTTGGATTCTTCCATCTTGAATATTTTTAGTACTTCCTTGATGTACTTGGATTGTGTAATGAAAATACCTTCATCTTGTTGCATGATCTGCAGACCAAGAAAGAACTTGATCTCTCCAAAAATAGACATCTAAAACTCTTTGCTAATTTCATTTGCAAATGATTTTCATAGCATATCATTGCCTCCAAAAATGATGTCATTAACAAATATCTTAGCAATCAAAATGTTAGCATCAATATCTTCCTTCAAACAAAGATTACTATTTTCACTAGTCCTTATAAATCCAATACTTATAAGATAGGAATGAAGTCTTTCATACTAGGCTTGGGGTGCTTATTTCAATCCATACAAGGCTTTGTGTAGTCTACATACCATGTTCCTCTTGTCTGGATCAACAAACCCTTCTGGTTGCTCAATGTATACGTCTTCCTCAAGTATTCCATTCAGGAGTGCAGACTTGACATCCATTTGGTATACCTTGAAGACTTTATATTCAACATAAGCAAGAAATATTCTCACTCCTTCTAGCCTAGAAACGGGTGCAAATGTCTCTCCATAGTCAATCCCTTCTTCTTGTGCATACCCCTTGCATACTAGTCTTGCTTTATTTCTGGTGACTTCTCCATTCTCATTCAGCTTATTCCTGAATATCCATTTTGTACCGATGACATTCTTGTCATCTGGTCTTGGTACAAGTGTCCATGTATTTTTTTTCTCTATCTTCTCAATCTCTTCATTCATAGCACTTATCCATTCATCATTATCTAGTGCAACATTGACAGATTTGGGCTCATAATCACAAATAAGACATCTTGTATTTAGAGACTTACTTCTGGTTCTCATACCAGCCTTCTTGTCTCCAATGATATGGTTTTGTGGATGGTTCCTTATGACATATCTAGAAAGTACAGGTTCATCTCTTTGTCTATCATCTTGATCATCATTCTATCCTTCATTCTGTTCTCCATCACTTGGTGCATCATTTTGAGCAATATCTTGATCGTCGGTATTTGCAGCCTGATGCTCGGGTGCAATGATCTGTTGCTCGGGAAATCTACTTTGTTGGTTGGGTAGAGTGTCAGGTTCCTCATTGTAAGAAAACCTATTGTAGTCCTCTGGTTCTTTAGTGCTTTCCTTTTTAGTCTTCTCTGCAAATTCATCTATCTTTACATTTACACTTTCAACAATTTTGTTAGAGGCTTTATTGAGACATTTATAAGCCTTGCTCTTGGTGGAATACTATAGAAATATTCCTTCATCACTCTTGGAGTCAAGTTTTCCATTTCTATCATCTTTTAAGATATAACATTGACTACCAAATTTTCTGAAATAAATTACATTGGGTGTGTAACCATACCAAAGCTCATAAGGTGTCTTCTTGGTGTCTTTCTTCAATTCTACTCTATTCAATGTGTAAACAATAGTACTGACAGCTTCCCTCCAGAATATTTGGGTGATCCCTTTCTCTATCATCAGTGTCCTTGCACAATCAACTATGGATCTGTTCCTTGTTTCATCAATTCCATTTTGCTGTGGTGTTCTTGGTGCAGAGACCTGTCTTTTGATTCCATGCTCATTACAAAAGTTAGTGAATTCATCTGAAACAAATTCCCCTCCTCTATCTAATATTAAGCATTTTAGTTTTTTTCAAGTTGACTCATAGAGATTATATGGCTTATTTTGTGTTGTCATTATGGCAACAAATTCATATGAAGTTTTCACAGTAAACTATGAAGTGGAAAATTGACTAAGTATAGAAGATAGAATAGAACAGTGACTTGCAGTCAATCAGGGCATCAACGCATGTGCATACGATCACCTAAGGATATGTGTGTTTAGACTTAAGCTCTATGGTATGTTATTACACTTACCCTATACATGCATGGTACAAAATGTTATTATAGACAAGTTACAAAAAGAACAAGTTCACCAGCAGTCCAAAATACAGAGTATGAAGTCGACTTCATTGTTTTGATTAGCGTATAATATTTTGTTATATAAAGGCTAAGTGCCTATTGTAGAAAATTTTTAATTATGTATTAAACATTTTTGTAAACACGCTTAATCCAATTAGTTTGGAAGCATTGTGTATTAAGTTTTTGGGCCGACTATGGTCTTGTTTTGAGTCGCGTTTATTCAGGCGTAAAGATATATATATGTAATGCAAAGATACATTTGAAGTGTTATCAAATAAGGTAGAGAAGATGTATAGCAGAGTAGTATGAAGATTTTAGTATGAAATAGAGCACTTAAAGAAGTTAAGAGCATATGCGCATAACTGGAACTGATCATACATCTGTGTCACTTACAGCAGTTCATCTTTGGATATAGTGTATATCTATTCTCAGGAGGTTGTAGCCTTCTTTCTCTTTGAGCAGTGAGCTCTTGGATAGTGAGTCCTCACCCCTAACAGGTTTAATTGTAAAAGACTCCTAACAGGGTCAGACCCTTAACCAGGTCATTGTACTCATATTGTAAAGACTACTTCTAAGAGGGCAAAGGAACTTTAACAGGTTCATTATACTAGTACAATATTTGTGGGTACTAATTCCCACCACGGTTTTCCTCTAATCTAGGTTTCCCCATAATAATATCAAGTGTTATGTGATCTTGTGTTATGCTTCATTGAATGTATATTTGATTTATGTTTAAGTTGCTAAAATTGAATAATAAGCTAAACACTGATTCACCCCCCCTCTCAGTGTTTCCAACAATTGGTATCAGAGCTCTGGTCCTTAGAAAGAAAAGCTTAACCACTTGAGGAGATCATGGATTCAGAAAAAGTCAAACATCTAAAAAAGAATCTTGAAGCAGCCCTTGAAGATCTAGATAGATCTGAGAAAGAGAATGAAGAACTGAAATTAAAATTTGATGGCTCACAAATGCTTATTAAGAAATTAAGGAAAGAACTGAAAGATTGCTCCACCAATGAATTGAAATTGAATGAAGAGAATAGGTCTCTAAAAGATAAGGTAGATGAATTAAATGATCAATTAACTGATAGCTTAACAACTATTGAAGAGAAGAACAAAGAAAACAAATAGTTGGATGATGAACTTATGCAAGCCAATTTGAAAATCTTGGAATTGGAAAATATCAAGAACAAAATTGAAACTGAATTATCAGGAGCAAAAGACAAGATTTATAAACTACACACAAGCTCTGATCTGATTCAATCAAAGCTATATGCACAAAATCTAAAAGGTGACACTATTGGAGTTGATGAAAACTATCAACCCACAACTCCCAAGAATCACCTGCATGCAAACCTGTCACAGAAAGAGAGAAGCAAAAAAGCTATGGAGGCCAAAAATCACAGATTGATGGAAGAGGAAA
>MU223104.1:1512270-1522398 GCA_018584345.1 Thuja plicata
TTGGTCGAAATTGATTTGAATTGTATGGCTATAATAGTTAATATAAATTAGTGATAAAAATCACCTAGGATATTAAATTGATTTAAAGAATTATGCCAAGCAGTAACAGGGTCGTTTGGACATAAATGGAGGGTATGATCACACTTAGGGCATAAAGGGTCTATAGCCTCAGTATGGGCTCTGCCATGAATGGGGGCACCAACGAGTTCATCAATTATTCCTCTTGTCGATCCCTGGGCGAAATCGCTGACATCAAAGATATCCTGGAAGAGAAAGTTGTGAGAGCTTATGATAATGTTTTCAATGATGAAACCTTCTTGGGAAATGCTGTCCTACAACAAATTTCCATCCTCTTCATTGACCTTCCCCTCCACCATCCTGAACTCGTAGACTGGGACCAACCAAGTGTCTTACATGTTGACGAGTTCCAAAGTGAGGACACACTCCTAAGCTTTATGGGAGCAATCAAGCAAAGCAATGACTGGAGGAAAGACTCAACATATGTCTACAAACTAGACCCAAAGGCATACTTTGGGGAAGAGGAGAACTTTAGCCGCAAAAATGACACAGAAAATAAAAATAAAAAAGAGAAAAATCAATCTTCTAGTGAAAACCCCTCTGGGGCACTATCTGATCATAAAAAAGTAAAAACAAAGGGTGTATCCCATGGTGAAAACCTCTTTGAGGTGACAGAGGATGAAGATTCTCCTCTTCCTCTTATCCGAGATTACAGGCCTGAATAGTCATCAATACTCATTGAAGAAGCAAAACCTGTTAACCTGGGTACCAAGGAAAATCCCGCCATCACATACATAGCAGCGTCTTTATTTGAAGCAGAAGAAAGTGATCTTATCACTTTATTAAAGGAATCCATCAACAAGTTTGCATGGTCTTACTCCCACATGTCGGGGTTAGATCCCAACTTGGTGGTTCACCATCTAGCAGTGGACCCAAACATCAAACCTGTCAAGAAAAAGCTTAGAAAGATGCACCCTAAAGTGCCACTACTTGTCAAAGCAGAGCTAGAAAAATTACTCCAAGCCAAGATCATCCACCCCATTGACTATTCTAATTGGATCTCTAATATGGTGCCCGTCTCTAAGCCTAAAAAATCAATTAGGATATGTATATATTTCTGAGATCTCAATAAGGCATGTCCCAAGGA
Organism: Thuja plicata; assembly: GCA_018584345.1. Lineage (NCBI taxonomy): Eukaryota > Viridiplantae > Streptophyta > Pinopsida > Cupressales > Cupressaceae > Thuja > Thuja plicata. Next base: position 1,513,436 of record MU223104.1, read on the forward strand.
TGATTTTGCCTTGCCAAACATTGACATGATTGTGGATCTCACATTAGGACATGAGATGTTGTCACTCATGGACAACTTTTCTGGATATAATTAGATCTGCATTGCAGAAGAAGATCAGCATAAGACAACATTCACAACCCCTTGGGGCACCTTCTGCTATAAAATGATGCCTTTTGGCTTAAAGAACGCTGGGGAAACCTATCAAAGAGCCATGACTGTCATTTTTAATGACATGATTCACAAGATCCTTGAAGACTATGTGGACGATATCTTGGCAAAATCAGTAAAAAGGGAAGATCACCTAAATGTTCTGGAATGCATCTTTGACGGAATTGGACACTACTGCTTAATGCTCAACCCTACAAAATGTGTCTTTGGAGTCACTTCAGGAAAACTCCTAGGGTTTATTGTATCCAGACAAGGCATTGAAATTGATCCAAAGAAAGTACAAGCTATCATAGAGATGCCTCCACCAAAAACACTCTGACAGCTATGCATCCTCTAAGGAAAGCTACAATCTATGCGCCGTTTCATCTCTCAACTAGCAGACAAGTGCCAACCAGTCACTCATCTCTTGCGCAAAGACAACACATTCAAGTGGGATCCTCAATGTCAGAAGATTTTTGACAAAATCAAAGAATACTTGGCTAATCCACCCATCTTGGTACCACCTATACCTGGTCGACCACTCATCCTATAAATTTCTGCTACTACTACAACACTGGGGGCACTCCTTACTCAATTGAATGATGAAGGCAAAGAAAGAGCCAAATATTATATCAGTCGAACCTTAGTGGGTTATGAGCTCAATTACTCTCCTATGGAAAAGGCATGTCTGGCAGTGGTCTTCGCCACTCAAAAACTTTGCCACTACATGCTTAGTCACACAACCAAGCTCATTTCAAAGGTGGATCCTCTCAAGTACCTACTCTCTAGGACTACACTTACAGGTCAAATTGCAAAATGGGTTATGTTTCTAAGTGAGTTTGATATCTAGTATGTTGACAGAAAAGCCATTAAAGGGCAAGTCATTGGTGATCAACTAGCCGAAGCACCATTGGTAGACGCATATCCTTTGGTCATAGAATTTCTAGATGAAAATTTGTACATGATAGAAGAACAACCAACGTGGCAACTCTTCTTTGATGGGTCCTACACAACTCATGGTGCAATGGCAGGCATACGTTTTCTTACACCTCAAGGTGACTACATCCCCATGTCATTCAAATTAGGATTTACCTACACAAACAACATTGTAGAATATGAAGCACTAATTGTAGGACTCCGTATGGGCATAGAATGGAACATCATAGACATTCAAGTCTTTGGCAACTCCCAACTCATCATCAAACAAGTCCTAGATGAGTATCAAACAAAAGATGACAAACTGACGCCATATAAGTAGATGGTTGACAAGCTAAAAGAACACTTCCTCCACTTACAGATAACACAGGTACCATGTCTACAAAACAAAGCTACTGATGCAAAGGCCACAATTGGCTCCCTTCTTGAGATTCCTCATGAATCTATGCAATACGAATTCTTAGTTGAGCAACTACATTCTCCCGCTTATGAGAATGATGAATCAAATCACGTATGTGTCTTGGTTGGTCCCTAGTCCCTGTGGTACCACGATATCCAAGCTTACCTACAAAAGGGTATCATATCTCCCCATCTCACTACAAACCAATGCCAAAAATTTATCCGTAGAGCATCTCGTTACACCCTCATAGCCAATACCCTTTATCGTCCAGGTTATCACAACGTGCTCTCTAGATGTCTAGATGAAAATGAAGCCGCCTAGGCTTTACAAGAGGTACATGCTAGAATCTGTGGTGCCCACACAAGTGGCATGGTCCTAGCCAAGAAAATTCTATGTACAGGGTACTATTGGCCTACAATGGAACATGATGCTTGTGAGTTCATCAAAAAGTGCCTACCTTGTCAACAACATGCTAATTTGATTCATGCTCCTGCACAGGAGCTTAGACCTATTACACCTCCTTGGCCCTTCTCTTGTTGGGGTTTTAACCTCATTGGTAAGATTAATCCCCTCTCTTCTGAAGGTCACAAGTACACAATCACAACTACGGAGTACTTCACAAAGTGGTTCAAAGCAATTCCACTCACACTCACTACTGGTGTCTAGATATCCAAATTCATCATCTATCACATCATTTGCCGCTTCGGCATACCCCCCACCATCTTCATAGATCATGGTACCCCATTTGAAAATCAACACGTCAATGATCTCTATGCTCGCCTCCATATCCATCACCATTTCTCCAGTCCATATTTCCTGCAAGGTAATAGCCAAGTCGAGGCAACTAATAAAACCATCCTCAAAATCCTCAAGAAAGTTGTCAATGATACTAGTCGTGACTGGCATCTCCAGATCAATCCTGCCCTCTGGGCATATCACACTTCCTACTATTCTCCTACTGGCACTACTCCCTACTCCCTAGTCTATGGTGCTGAAGCAGTCTTACCAATTGAGGTTGAACTACCCTCCCTTCGAGTATCACTAAGAGGCCTGATTGATGATGAAGATTACCGGGTAGCATGGCTCACACAGCTGGATCTCCTAGATGAAAAGTGCCAGCAAGCTTATGATCACTTGATTTTTTACTAGAATAGACTCAAGTGGAACTATAACAAGAAGGTCCACCCATGCCAGTTCTAGGTAGGGGACCTTGTGCTAAAAGAAAATCAGAAAGTGGGTACTGATCAGGAAAAGAAAGGCAAGTTTGAAGTCACCTGGCAAGGCCCATATGTTGTCACCACATGCTTCGGTTCTGGGGCATATCAACTCTCCACTCCTGAATGAGAACCATTGAATGATCCTATCAACATCATTCATCTCAGGTGCTTCTATGCCTGAAGGCTAGTTGTTCATTCCAGTTATCTGAGAAAATCCATAAAAAGTATAAAAAGTCCTGAAAAAAGCACAAAAACAATGTAAAATAGTCCTAAAAGAAATCTCTAAAAAGCAGAAAAATGAAGCTAAAAAAATGGTTGCCCCAGTGAAAACCTGGTAAACAGGCACTTGGGCAATAACAAAAAAATAAAAAAAATAAAAAAGATCCAAAGAAATCAAAAAAGAAAAATAAAGAGAAAAACTTTTGTCCAGTGGTGAATACTTGGCAATCAGGCGCCTTGGACAAGTATGGGTGATGAAAACCTAGAAGCAGGTGTCACACATAATGGAACATTCCATTATCTATCAAAATCTTGTCTCCCTCCATCACCAGCACCACATCTCCACATTCCCTATATTCCCTGGGTGTTCGAACATCATACGCACTAGTCCGCAGTGATCTCCCTATCTTGTATCTTGAGCTTTTGTACACATAATCTTGTATATTGTTGTTCATACATTATACTATTCTGGAACTCCCTAAGCATCAGTCCTATATATTGCTTGTGTCTTGAGTTGCTTCTTATCCTACATTGGTTCTACAGTTTGCTGATAGTGCGCCTTTGATCAATCAACTCGGTAAGTCCCATATTTCTGGAAATGAGTCTTGAGGATGTATCCTTCCTCTCGTCAACTTAAATCTAGATTATCATCATCTTTGGGTTCTTACAGGATGTATCTCTCCTCTTGAACTAATCAATCAGCACATACACCTATCACGCACATCCAGACAAGTAACATGATCCAATCAAATCTCAGTAGCAACCTTTGTACGTAATTGCTGTAACCAATCGTCTATAATTAATCTGCTCAGTTTGATCCTTGTACATTCATGACACATTCCATCTTCCCACCATAATGCTAACATCCTAAGTCATTGTTCCTAGTAACGTTCCCTGCCTGATCCTCCTTAGTCCACCCATCTGGTTTATCAGTTGATTGTGACACACACAAAAAAAGAAAAAAAAGGAAAAAAAAAGAGAAAAGCTCTTCAGTTGCACTTTGCATTCCTTCACCATGGATGCTTTGGGGATTGAAAGCAAGGAAATTGATGCAGAGGACATCCGAAAGAAAATCCAAGAACAAGAGAAGGATGATCTTCCGCTCACGGTATCATTAGTTAGATTCATTTTAAGATCATTTAAGGCATCTTGCATAGTTAGATTCATTTTAAGATCATTTAAGGCATATTGCATTGTTAGATTCATTTTTTATCTTGCATTAATCTTAGGGCCATTATCTTGCATTGTTAATTCATCTTGCATTAATCATACATTTTAGGTTCATTATCTTGCATTGTTAATCATCTTGCATTAATCATACATTTTAGGTTCATTATCTTGCATTGTTAATTCATCTTGCATAATTCATTCGTTTAGGTTCATCTAACATTATTACAATATCTAGATTCATGTACCAATTGCATATTTAATTCATTTAGATTCATTTTAGTCTTGCAATTTGTTACAACATCATTTAGATTCATTTGGCATTCATATACATATTCATACAACATCATCATATATACATCACATGCATCATAAAATCACATCACATCCTGCATCCACACACGTCAGTACATCATATATATATATAAGCATCATCCATCCTACATAAGTCATACATCATATATACATAATTAAGTCATCCATATGCATCACATCCTGCAAGCATCAAGTGTCAGTAATCATATAGTATGCATCAACACATCATATAGATCATACATCATAAGCACCAATAAGAGTCATCATCATATGTATATATCAATGTCTGTCAATAAAATACATCATGTGCACCTCAATGCCAATATACATGTATAATCTCAAAAATGCAAAACTATGTGTCAACTGATCCTCTGAGGAATCATGCTGGTGACTGTGATGGCTCACCTCCCTACCCTGGTGGTGGACGTGGTGGCATCCCCACTGATCCCTGTGAAGTTGATGTCCGCACTATGCTCTAAGAACATGACCTCTCTAAGTAGTCTCGTCTCTGTCCCTCAGGAACTAGCTGATGATATAGTGCTCTATAGTGGGATGCCTCCCTACCTACCCTGTTCGCATCTCTGTGAGCTGCGAACACCTCGACTACCACCTGCCCAACCCCACCTACTACTGCTGCCTGGTGAGTGATGTCACGCTCAACCCTGTATCCCTCTGCCTATCGCAGTGCTGCATCCCTCTCTGAGGTTAATGCATAAATTTTCTCTGTCGCCTGCTCCATCTGTAGGGTCAGCATATCCAGCTGGCCTGTGAGTGTGTCTATCTCAGCACGTAGGTACCCATCATCCTGAGTCAGGTCCACCATCATGAACTCTCCTGAGTCCAACCCTCCCTAAAGAGTGTCAAGTGCACCCTCTGCCCTGTTCGACCGTGCTGTCTCTGTAGTCATTGACCCCTGTATCTGGGCAATCTCCGCATGCAAGCTCACATCAGACACCACCGCCATGTCCAGTAAACTGCATAGTCTGGTACACTTTGTCTGAAGGCTGTCTCACTCTACAATGATAGTATCATGAGTCTCCTATGCCACATACCCTACAGGTGGCCCCTGTACCTATGGTGGCACTGGTGGTGCCTGTGTTTGGTCCTGTCTCTGTGCTGGTGGGGGCCCCTATGGTCCCTAATCCTATACCTGAGCCCCTATCCAAGGTCTCACCCGTCTCTGTGGCCTCCTCCTTTGACCAGATACTAAGGTCTTTGGGGCATCCTTGATCTTGGTACCATCATCTACGTCTAAGTCCCCTATCGGCTGCTCATGAGCAGCCGCCTGAGCCGGGTCGGTCAGCCTAACTGGTGTGTGTGTAGCCCACCATGCTGCGTACTTCAGGGTCATCCCCACATTTGTAATGTCTGGCCACGCCACAAAGTCAAGCCATGGCATATCCCTCTAGGATGCCCTCACTGTGATAGCATCCATGTATCTCCCCCATGTACCTACCTCCTTGGTGACATGAGGATGTAAGGCATCCTCTGCCACCACTCCCTGCTACAGCCCAAACTGTCGCATGACCTTGGATGGTCTGTATCGCTCTATCTGGTGGATAGTCCTCCCCAGTAGAAAATAATATGTCTGAATGTAAGAGAGGTATAAAAATTCCTCAAATCTATCCTCTACTCCTGCTGCCCAATCCATCACCCCCCATGGCTCACACAACCTATACAGGGTCCAGCAAAAAAACTGAACCTCGTCTAAAAATCACCGCAGTATCTGATCTGACTGACGGAGGTATATCTCAGAGGGAGCCTATATCTGCAGGCATAAGGCTCCCTAGGCTGGCATGACTCCCTCACCCTCATAGGTCAGAACACTGCAATGTGCTCCCACGTCCATAATAACAGTAAGGTCACTCCAGTCCCCATGTTGTGTGCCTCGCGGTACGTAGCCATGTGAAGATCATGGTATAGATATCCTAGGAAAACATACCCCCAACAGTAAGAGGTCCCCTCCTCCAGCATCTAAGCTAAAGCCCATGACCAACCCATCCCAAAGCCATGTCCTGCCAGGTCTGCCAACATCTGTCCCCCGATCAATCCATAAATATAGAGGGCTATCTGCCTAAGTCTCCTATCAACCGTTGGCTGCCAGGGCATCCAGGTCCAGTAAGTAGGGATATGCCTCATCGGCCACCTAAAAGAAATCTCCATATAGTGGTTACTATCCTCCAACCTATATTGAGGAATCGCTCCTCGAATGGGTATCCGTAGAATCTGTGAGATGTCCTCCAGCGTGATCGTCGCCTCTCTAGTAGGCAGGTGAAAAGTGGTGGTGTCGCTATGCCACCACTTGATCAGTGTAGTCATCATGCCATTATGCACCTGTAGCCTAGGCCAATGGGGCATGTAGTCCAACCCTACCACAGCTAACAGTCCCCAGTCATCCTCTATCAGCTGAGCCTCCAACTCCATGGTAGGAGGCCAATGCTCCCGAGATCCCAATGGTGGGAACTACTCCTACAAGAATTTTAGAATCCACCATGTCAGTCACCTGTTCTTATAGTCTCAGTCTAACCCTTCCCAAAATGGGGCATCTTGTCCCTAGGTCTTATGTTGACCCATCCTCGGCCCCCGCCGGGTCCCTCCATTTCCTTCTCTCTCGACGTTTGCCCTTTTAAGCGCAAACGCTGGTTCAGCCGGAAATGCCAGTTCATACACCGGCGTCTCCACCTGTTTACCCACAGACCAGCATCTTTGAAGACATGGGTCTGGGTCTGGCATCTTTGAAGATGCCGGTCCAGCACCGTCAGCTCTGGAGATGTTGATCCGGGGACCGGCATCTGCGAAGACATCGATCTAGGGATCGACATCCTCGCAGACACCGGTTTAAGAACTGGCATCTCTGGTTTGAAATACAATTTACCCTCATTAATGACTAACTACCCCCACTAAAGCAATAAATGACTTAATAGAAATAAATATGAGGTCTAGGATAGTCCACTCACCGGTACCGGTCGCTCGGCAGGCTTCCTGTGTGTCCAAACACGCTCTCCAAGCTGCCCCTTCATCCTCTCGTCGGCCATCTTTTCACTCTAGAGCTCAGATTTTACTATTCACTATTCACAAATGACCTTCTTTAACCCCCTAGCCCCTCTTATAGCCCCCATTTTCCTCAAAAATTTTCCCCACCTTCGTTTCTCCGCCCCCGTATACATTTTTGCATATATTGTCTTGTTGTACAGCTGGAATCCGCATAAAATCCCCAAAACATTTAAAAATTGCAAAAAATCCAAAAAATTCAAAAAACATCAAATATTCTCAAAAATCATGCAATAAATAATTTGTTCTTTCCGCATTGTCCCCGATCTTAGTTTTTAGCCACGTTTTGACTCATGCGACTGCGACACTATTTTTCACCAAATCAATTTAGCGACTGATTGTCCTTGCGCTCCATCCTGTTCATAGTTTTTTCCAGTGAATATCTTTCCATCAAATCAAATCAAATCCACTCTTTGCCCGTCAGGATGCATCTTTTCGATGTCGGCTTATCAAATCCTTCCTCACATCAATCCCGTTCATGGCAAGAACTTTGGACCGAATGACTGCTTGGTCAGGATGCCTTCTTTATTGATTTTATCTTTTTATGTCAGTTCAAACCTACTCACCACTACCTCGATCTGCTATATCTTGGTACATTATGACTGGTCGCTACTGATAAATATGTCTTTTGCAGTATGCTTTTGTTTGAGCGTCTAGTCCACGCAAAGGAATCTTGTCATCTATGTTTTCTAACACCTAATGCATGCCTCCTCTTGCAATATCAAAATCGGATGTGCTCTCCACACTTTTACACACAAATGGATCCCAATGCTCATTTAGCTGCATTTACGTTCATTTTCATTGGCATTCTTAGCTGTATTCTTAATTGCATTCCAGAAGACTTCTATTTATTCCCTCATTCCTTTCCTCTCTCTTATTGCGTCCTTTTTTGAGAAAATTCCACAATGTCATCTTCGTTGTGTTCTTTTCTTGAGGGGGCACAACCCTGTACTGTCGTTGCTTCAGCATGACTCCTAGAAACCCTCTTCCTCTAGGGAAACTCATTTTCTTATCTTTGACAAAACGTCACTTGCACGACTTCTAGAAACCCTCTTCCTCTGGGGCAACTCATTTTCTTGTCTTTGACGAAATATCACTTGCGATGCCACGTTAAAGAGGGGCAAAATGTAGACGTCCAAAAATATTAATATTATTATTAATATTATTTTCCCTCTTATTCCTCTAACTATTTAATTCAATCAATTAAATAGTTTCATTTTCTAATAGTTTAAATACTATTCTAATGTATTTTATTTAAATACATTTGTCTCATGAAATTCCCTTTTTAATAAATTTACATTTATTAAATCCTCCATTTTCCTAATTCTTCTAAAGCATGATTTATTCAAATTCAATTTGAATAATACCCTAAACCCTAGCTAGAAACCTATTAGTCCTACCCTAAAGCCTACCCTATTCCTACCCTACTCCCATCACCTCATTTCCTAAGTATGCTTCCACACCTAACTGCCCTCTAACCATGTTTAATGGGTGATTCCTAACCTTTTTAA
>MU223104.1:1522612-1536129 GCA_018584345.1 Thuja plicata
TCTTATGTGGATGCCACATAGGTGCCACTTCATCCAAGCCTCTTCCTCTCTCCAAAAATTCTATAAATAGAGGCCTTCTCCTCTCATATTTTCATCTCTCAATTTGCATTGTTATCATGCTAGTATTACTTTAGAATTTCATAGTCATTTTCATGCTTATGTTCTTAGTTTTTGGTTTTCATTATTTCCATGTTTAATTCACTTAGAAATCACATGCTAGGTTCTAAATTGGTGAATGAATCTTAGTTTCTACATAGCATATGCATATCATCATTTTCATAGTTTAGAATATCATCTTCTTGAAGAAGATTTTGAGAATAGTTCCTCATACTAGCTCTTGAATCTTTCTTCTTGTTTTTGATATATCTTGCATTTGCATTGGGATCTATAGCATCTTGTGTGTTTTGAGAGAGCACACCTACATACAATGTAAAGAGAAAATCAAAATGAGTAAAATAGGGTGCATTGTTTACTCATTTTTAAGCTCTATCTAATGTTATGTTGAATTATATGTTGCTTGCTCCTTCATGATTCTTAATTGATTATATGTTCTAACCTGCTAACATTTTGCATGTTTGAGCTTGCTCCCAATAGGTTGAAGGATTCCTCATACTACAATACTAATTCCCATCAGGGTTTTCCTCTAATCTAGGTTTCCCCGTAATCATATCAAGTGTTATGTGATCTTGTGTTATGCTTCATTGAATATATATTTGATTTATGTTTAAGTTGCCAAAATTGAATAATAAGATAAACATTGATTCACCCCCCTTCTCAGTGTTTCCAACATTAGTTCCTTACCACTTTGTTTCTCAACCATTTCTTTGTACCATTTAAAAATATTGAATGCTTATGATTTATCTTTTAGAAACATGACTGTCATTATTCTATAAAAATCATCAAAAAAGAGAATAAAATATCTATCTCCATAATATCTCTTTGTCCTCATGGGTCCACATAGATCAGTATTGACTAATTCTATAATTGCATCAGATGTATGGGTTTTTCTTTTGAAACTAGAATTTGTCATCTTACCTTTTTGAAAATTCTTACACATGATGTTGTCGGGCTTAGCCATCGTCGGTAAGCCTTTGACATTTCTCTTTTTGCTAATCTTTATCATGTTGTCAAAGTTCACATGACACAATATTTTGTGCCACAACCATATGTCTTCATTTGTAGCAATCAAACAAGTGGTGTCAGAATCATTCAGATAGAATAAGTTACCTTTTGTCTACTCACCGGTACCAATCAGATTTTTGGATTTATTGAATATCTTTGCCTTCTTATTTTCAATGCTACTCTGTGACCTGAATTATTCAACTGAGAAACACTCATCAAATTATACTTCAATCCATTTACCTAATAAGCATTTTCACATTTTATCTATTTATTCAATATTATTGTGCCTCTACCTTCAACTGGACAAGGTGTATCATTACCCATTCTTACTGAACCACCATTATAGTATTCAAAAGTCTCAAACTTTTTCTTTTCATCGGTGATATGGTGAGTACAACTAGTATCTATGATCCAAACATCATTTATACTAACTTTAAATATGAGAGTTGTTTCTACATACCTTTCTTCATCATCATCTGAATCATCTTTCAATGCTACAAACACCATCTTGATGTCTTCATCAGATTCAGTGTTAGTATCATCATCTTTGTCCTTGTAGTCTTGGGTATCTCTTCTTTCTGATTGTCGGTAGCTTCTGTAATCACCTCTATCAGAATTCTTTTCAAATGATCTGTCATTACTTCTACCATATTTTCTTCTGTTAGGACATCTTGTAGAGAAGTGTCCAATCTCTTTACAATTAAAACAAACAAGTGGTAATTTACCTTTGTATTTACCTTTGCCTCTCTACATTCTTCTAGCCATAAGTGTTTCAATTTCTTCAAGATCCTCTTCTTCACTTTCACTGTCACTATATTTTCTCATAGTGTTTTTATGACTTGATTTACTTATTCTCATAGAAGTTTTGAATGCAGACTCTATGTTTGGTAAGACACTATTATCAAAGTTATTCATCTTAAATGAAATCAGTCTTCCAATTAAACTATCTACAATAACATTGCTATTTGCTACAACTCTCATTTCTTGTATTACAGATACTCTTATAGCATAAGTAGGCAGTAAGGTTCTTAGAATTTTACTTACCACTGTATCTTTTTCTAGTACACCTCCAACTCCTCAGATAGCATTGACTACCTCTTTTATTCTTGTGTTGTACTGTGTGATATTTTCACCTTCTTTCATTTTGAGATCATCAAAATTTCCTCTAAGGCTTTCTGCCTTGGCTCTCAAAACATTTTTGTCACCACCATGTACAAGCATCAATTTGTCCCACATCTGCTTTGCATTCTTGCAGGTTTTGACATCTTCAAATTCAGTATCAGAGAGTGAGGAAGCAAGCTCTATCATCATGCAGTTGTGCTCATGCTTCTCTCTCATTTGTTCAACTATTGGCGTTCCTTTGGGCAACACATATTCAGTATCTAAGTATTGAGTAACATCATTACCAGTACCTGATAAGTGGAGTCTTATTCTGCTCTGCCATGAAGCAAAATTGTCTTTGTTTAACTTGGGCACATCTCGTCTGTTCATCTTGTGATATTTAGCTTAGGTCTTGAAACCTTCCTTCTAAGTACACAAGATTTGATACCAATTGTTAGTAATAATTGAGAGGGGGGAGGGGGTGAATCAGTGGCCTCAAAAATTAATCCTTAAATCAACCCTTAAAAATTATAACCAAAAATTACGCCTCTAGTTATCTTCTGTCCTACAAGATGAATGCCTTGAAATACTTATATCAATTTACTACTTTTCGGATTGCTTTGTTAAACCTTCTTCTGTATGTTTACCAATAAGTAGTCAACTATTTACCGAAACATAGTAAATATGCAGAGTATACCGATCAATCCAGAATTGCATATGTGAAATGTAAAACTGTAAAGTAATGAAACATAATAACATAACACATGGATTTTTAACGTGGAAACCTTGTTAAGGGAAAAAAACACTGGGACCGGTACCTTGAATTTTCACTCTTCTGAAGTGAGCCCTGTTAAGAGCCAACCTTGTTAAAGGTTACAAACACACTATTAGGTGTGACCTTGTTAGAGGATTTAAAAGATAGTTTGTCACCTAGTATCTGACATCTAATGCTACCATCCTTGATCAAACACTCACTTGGCCAGTCAATAGGTATCGGGCATATCCAATGCTACTTTCTATGATCAAACTTTTTGATACTCCTTGGGATGTATCTCAATTGTAGAAGACTTTTAAGTCTTGCTTAGTTAAGAGACTTGATGCTTCAATGGTTAAACTGAAACATTAATAATCCATTCATACATACAACTTAATTGCATATTTTTAGATCTATTGTAAGTGCATTACCTCTCTGATCAATATAATCAATTATACCTTTGCTCCACACTATTTTGCTCTGTGATGCTGTCTCACTATTCGTTGGTGTCTATAGAATCTAGCTCTTTCCTCAGCTTGTTGATCAGGACTGAAAGAAGACTTTCTTCTCCTTCATAATTTCTTTAGCATCTCTCCTCTTCTCTCTTTTTCACCCCAAACTTTGTAATGAATTGGGTTTGTCTCTTTATAGACATGATTTATCCTTTTCTTGGATTTCTTTATTCTTGGCATGATTCACAATTTTTGCATAGATTTAAAGAAAAAAATCTAGGTTTATCTCAAAGAGATCTTCTTGCCAACTGGACAAATTAGATTCAAATTAATTACTTATCTCTGACTTTATCTGGATGATTAAACTAATGATAAGTACCAGTTAAGTCTATCTTTAGCTCTTGACAGCTAAGCATTTTGTCATTTTCTAAATTCTCTATTCTATCGGTCAACACTTAAGTTGGTCATCAGTGATAACTGACTATTTTGTCAGGGTGACTTCAGTTGTCATCGGGATCTCCATCCTTGTCTTATCCGTCGGGCAACACTGTAATTATGTCCGTCGGGTTACATTGTGTTTTTCTCATCAGGAAACACTGTAACTTTTCTTGTCGGTAATGCTATGCATTTGCTTGTCAGGTAACACTATGACTTTTCTCTTTTACTCTATCCGTAGGTGTGCACTTCGTTGCTGTATACAGTTACTTTGGGAATACTTGAATTATATGCATTACTAATAGCATAGATTTTATTCATTGTTTCTTTGAATTCTTTGGCAGTATTTCCATGACCATATAGATTATATCAAGTTGACATTAATGAAAATACAATATATTAACTGAATTAATGTCGTGCATGATCATCAACTTAACATCTTCAAACATTCAATTAGGTACATGTCATCAACTTCCCCCACTCATCTAGGATACCCGAAGCCCATCATCACATTGGACCATGATGCCACTGCCAGAGGTTGGTGCATCCCATGATTCATAGGAGCTATTTCTCTCATCAAGGTTGAGGCCCTCCAACAATATGAGGATGTAGAAGACATGGCCCAACATCACCTCAACACACAATGGCTGCAAAGTCTGCACCGGGATTACAAGAAAATGCAGACATATCTTCCTTGCTCTAACTTCAAGGAGCCCATCCAAGCGGGAATTATCTTCTTATGTAGGATCTTCAGGGAACCACATGCTAGGGAACTCTCCCACTGGATGTATTATTTCTTATATGGTATGACCACCAAAAAGGCACTCTTCAACTGGACTGACATCATCGTTAGACATGTAGACATCCAAATGAGGAAGGTCGACATATAATGAAAGTTCTACATGGCTTCCTACGTCCTTTGGCTTCTTGCTTGACAGTTCTAGGGAATCCAAGGTTCAAAAATGGTTGGTGTTCTCAGGGAAGGACTTGGTCAGGTTTCTCCATAGGACCACTTCCCCCAAATTCAGTGGGACCAGAGTTTCCCACATTTTTGCAGAGTCAATGACACCTTCATCTTTCACGAGATCAAGAAAATCACTTGTCATTAGGGATTTAGATAATCCCCACAGGACATGAGCCTGGTTGGTGCATGGGGACGTTACTTCATCCATTTTTCTTAGCACACTTATATTTAGGTGTCCAAGTTGTCCAGGGAACCCTTTCTATTTCCCAAGCATTGTGGGGACAAAATTATTTTATTGGAGTTTTGCAGGCAAATTTTGTAGATGCATGCCTTGACAACCTTAAAAAAGGTCACCTCTCCCTCATTCCCATTCATTTGCAGGGAATACTCTTGCTCTCTGACCATGGCCCAGAAAGTAGACCATGACCTATGTAGCTTTAACTTAGAAAAATATTCTTACAATCCTCTCGGGCGACTGTATAGGTTGATGACCAAGGGGGTAAACCCCCATGCTTAACACAGAAGATTTTTGGGCCAACTATCAAGATGATTATGATGTCCGAAAGTGGCGCTACACCAGGCTAGCCAAAGGAATGATGAAACAACTCAATCTCTAGACATTCCCACATAATTTTTCAGACACCAGGTCCCAAGAAGACCCCAAGTATAAAGATACAAGTATAGACAAGATGGACCTCCCTCTGGTAGATTGGGATACACTGGGGATTTTGAGTATTGATGCCATTTTGAAAGTAGTAATTGAGCACAACCACTTGTATTTTGAGAAGGTCTACCCAAAGAGTGTACAAATAGACCATCAATTTTTGGAAGCCTTAGGCTCCTAGGCTACGGAACAATCCAAAGCCCAAGGAAAGAAAAAGATGAGTACCCCACCTTAGGTCCCAGACCCCATTTTGACCCCCCCGATGGAGGAGTTCAATGATAAATTGGAGCACTCCCAGAAATTAATGGACATAGAAAATGCTGGAGTGACTTTTGGTCTAGGAGCTACTTCGTTAGGCTCCTATCCTTTGTTGAGAGGTTGTCCTTCCTTGGCTATTTTATTAAGTGAAACATGTGAATCAAAGATCATTGAAACAATGATAGCTGCAGAGCCCAAAGTGCCACTCAAGAGAAGAAATAAGAAAAAGGTAGGTCAATCTCTGCAGAATAGAAATTTGGGTCTGGAGCTCAAGGATGTACCTAAGGTTGAGGTGCTTTCTTCCTCCTCCTTCGAGAAAGAAGATCAATATCCGAGGAGTCCCCCAGAGATAACACAAATCAACGTCGATGACTTCTTCCTGATGGGTGATCTCAGAGAACTGCATGGTATGGTTGACAGTACCATAGAAGAAATAATGGAATAAGAAGTTGAAGCTCCCATACATGAGTCAATAGGGCCAGAAGATGTGGCAGCCCAAGAAGAAGATGAGTCCTAGTTTGAAGAGGTCGAGGGAGAAAAGGAAATGCCATAAGAGAAAGAAAATAAACTGGCTATGGGGCAAGTTCTGGCTGAGGGGGGAACTTGAACCGAACCTGAGAGGTACTCCAAGTTCGGGAATAATGACAAGCGGGCTAGTTGCCTCACTGTAGTGGTTAGTGGAAGCCTAGAAAAGAAAATCTCCAACTGCTATCATGGCTCCACTATCACTTACTAAAATATTGGCCAAGAGCCAAGTTCCTAAGAAGCCTAAGAGGGCTCGTACCCTTCATAGAACTCTAAGGGCCCCAAATGGTAATATTGTGGCAACAATTGCCGCCCCTCCAGCAGGAAAAGAGGATTCAAAGGTAATTACTGAAGAATATGTAATCACAGAGGTGTCTCTGGGTAAAAGAACTCAACAGTGGGAATTGGACCTCTTAAATGAAGCATGTCAGACTATTCAGGCCCAGTATGGGAAGCAATCTTAGAAGATAAATGAGTTGAAGGAAATCAACGCTAATCTTTTCAGACTCCTGGTAGAGTTAGTGCGCCCCCTTACTTTTGATGCATCCGAACCTTTGGCTTCCGGAACACTGCTCCCTCAAGGTGATATTGATGCACTAAGGGTTATGAAAAAGAAGGCACTAGTGGTGCATGAATGGGTGGCACAATAGATTGGGGCCATAAGAAGTTTTCTATTTGAATCTCTTCCAAACATTTTCCAAGAAAATGAAACTGCAAAGAGGATAGAGGCCACCGTCCTTCAGTGTCAAGGAGAGATCGAGAAATTTGAAGATTGGCGGGATACCTCAATAGACATTCTAAATCTCAGAGAAGAAAAGATAATCAATACAGGTATTCTAGGGGTTGAGTCATATGGGTTCCTTTAGACTCAATACTCCAGACTTGCATTCAGAGTAAAAAATGACACGCAACTAGTAGGGGTGCTAGAATAATAACTATAGATGGCTCAAACTCCATTGGACCAGTACGCTGCTCTCATCCAGGAGATTTCATTGGCTGATCCTCTCACCCCCAGGACTTATACTCCCATTGATTCTATACTTGGGAAGTTTGATGAAGTGACTGAGGTTCAATTCTGGTCTAAGGGAGATTTAAATAGTACTACAATGGTGGAACTCTCCCAGATGTTTCTCAAGTCCCATGATGCAACTAAGATAGCTGCAGAATTAAAAGATAAGGTTGGGGATGCCAACGTCCACCTTGAAAGATTCATCAATCATCGAGACTTCCTAAAGGATGTAGAAGAAGATTGTGTACACCAGATTATGGAAGCATATGAAAAATTCAAAGGTCAGTAAGATTTCTTAGACTCAGGGGATCCTTCATCAGAAGCGATATACAGTCTTATTCTTTATTCTTTGAGCGTAAGCTCCTGGGTCCCAGATCTTGGGTTCCCAATTTTGTATTCGTTATAGTGATAAGAATTGGCATCTCTCCTGAGCTGACTAATCACTATCTATAGCATGATGTCATGTCAGTGACTATCCCTCTTGGCATGACTAGTCACTATTGATCCCAAAGGTTCACTAGAGACGTCTCTTGGATCCTGAGGTGCCGTTCTAACATTAAATATATGGTGTACGGAGGCCTGCCTGATCACCAAAGTTTAGAAGAGCATTAATGAGGGCATATGGCCCAGGTCACTTAAAGAAGCTCCATCACATGTGAAAGTACAAGGACACTTTTTCCAAAGGCATTTTTCCTAGAGTTTCTTTCCTTGTTTCCTCTCTTTTCTTCTCAAATGATTGTATAATATCAATAAAATTTTGATAGCGCAGATAGTACCAGCTATAAATATTGTTATATAATGTAAGTATCTAGCGTAGGGATAGTCCCTTAGGTATTTAGAAGTTTCTATAAATATGAAGTATGAAACCATCCCAAGGGTTGACAAAATTGATGATTTAGCTGTCCACTAGAGATACAAGCTTTCAGTCTTTTTAGCAATCGTGTCTTTTAAAGTTCAGATTAATGCTCCCTTGGAGCCACTAGTGTAACTACCAGTGATGCTAGATTTGAAGTTATTGAAAGAATGAGGAACACCATTCAACACTGCACTTTGTGTTATTTTTGATCCCAGAGTTGGCAAAATATTTATCATGTTGTATGCTTTCTTATGTCCTTTGTTCCAGTTCTGTAATGATTTAATGAAATACTTTACCTTGCTACTGATATATGTGTGATTGAAGGTTATATGTATATTTAGTATCTTTTATTTATTTTCATATGGAACTTTTTTGATGCTAAGGGAACATGTATCATGGATATAGTTATAAATCTATACTAACCTTGTACTATCTTTTGCTATTTTCTTTGTCAGATATAAATTATGCTTGCAAGAAACCCATTATTCTCAAAGTTTCAGAGGTCGACGAGTAAAAACCAACTATCCCCTCAAAAAAAACAATCACTTGTCCAACTAAGATAAGAACACACTGTCGTGACTTGATAACTAGGTTCTTGGAGTCTAGGAGAGTCTACTCTTTGGTAAGTCTCTACAGGGGAAGTTGGCTAATACTCCCGTATTTAGTGACAACTCATCTCCCCTGTTGGTGAGGCTGTCATAAAGTTGCGTCAACACTGATGGCATATTTAATAGTTCTAGAAATTCTCAAAGACAACTCTTGGTTGCACTTGATGATCTTGACAAATAAAATGCTCATAACTTGGAATTGGAAAAGAAGCTTAATGATTCTAAAAGTTTCATTGAGAATTTGAAGGAACAATTGAACAAATCCAAAGATAAGAGGAAATATCTTGTTGATCAATTGAAGCATAATGATGATTCAAAATCATTGAAAGAAAAACCATATGAATGTGAACATATAAAAAAAGATAGAGACAATTTTAAGCATGAAATAAAAGATGTGGTAATGAATATGTCCAAGGAGATTGAAGCAAAGAAAAATCTTGGGCAAACCTTGAAAGACAAAACTGAAGAATGTTACAGATTGAATGGTGAAGTTAGACAATTGTATATAAAGCTTGAATAATCCAGGCATAATGAGAAGGAACTTCAAATGGTTAATTAAGTTCTTAGGAGTGAACTTGTAGTACCTAATGAATTCAAAGAAAAGTTCAAATCTAGTTCAGTGAAGCTTGATGCACAACTTGAGAGTCAAAGACCTAAAGAAAATTCTCAAGGACTTAGTTTTGAGAAAGGAGAAAATTTTGGATCAGGTGAGAAAATCAATTAATTAGAGAATCAAGTTGAAGAACCTAAGAAGACACCTACAAGGTAATCAAATTTCAATGACAAATGCTTTTCATGTAATAAATTTGGTCATAAAGAGAAAGAGTGTAGAAGCAGACCTAATACCACATCATTTTATGGCTATTGTTACACTTTCTACAACTATGAACACAAATCAAATGAATGTAGATCAAAGGTGAATAATTTTGTGAACCAGAGGAACATAACCTGTTATAAATGCAATAATTTTGGTCAAAATGAGTGAACACAAGGTATGAAATTGTTTTAATTGTAAAAATTCTGGTCATATTGCAAGGAATTGTAGATACAATAATGTAAGAGGTTTGGTAGAAAGGAACAATGTGTAGAATGATAAAGGAAATAAAATTGTTGATTTTGATGACGTTAAGAAGGAAATGAGAAAAATGTGGGTTAGAAAAGAACTGATAAATGCTACTTGAAAGATCGCACCAGATTGTGGTGTGAAATTTTTATCGACAAACTAATTAGGTCATTGACCTAAGGGGAATATTTTCATGAAATATGCTTACTTGACCCCCAAATTGAATAAAGTAGTGAATGAAATCATCATATTCAAATGAGAAAATGAATTTATGACATATTGTATCATTTACAAGAATTTGGTGATAATTTGAAGGATCGGTGATGGATTTTCTATCCTTTGTTCTGAGACAACTTGAAGTTAAAACATAACACATTAATTACTATCTACTTTTTGGACTTGTAAAGAAAGAAAGGGCATTTTATCTATTCATTCTACACCTTGCGAGTTGAATAAGAGTTTGTAGAGTAGTTAAAGGATATTTTGAAGGAGATTGAAGTGATTTTCTAGTGATTTCAAGCTCAACCCTAAATTCATTGAAAAGTTATTTTTCATTGTGCAATTTGGTTTTTGAAGGTTGAATCATGGATACACCTAGAGTAATTGATGTTACAGATTATCCTAGGCTAGTGTTTAAAAACCACCCACATAAATCGACTTAGGATGACCCTGAAGGTGCATTTTCATTCATTCCTTATGGTGTTTTGCATGTTACAAACATTAGGGCTTACATACATTGTAACCTGGAAGAATTGGGAGATAGAGAATTACATAACAATTCAAAGAGGTTTCTAAGGATTCAATTTTCAAGGATGAGAACAAGGTATTGGTAGAGAAGAAGTTTGCACAAGTGATGGATTTACTTGATTTCCTTGAAGTAGAGTGGGATTGGTTTGTGTTGAGTAGAGTTCATGATTAATTTATGTGGCTAGACAAACCCCACAAGATAATGAAGGAAGTTATTAAGGTAGTTATAGGCTTTTCTGATAATGGTGAGGTACCTTCCCTAAAATCAATTCAAAAGGATATAGTCACCAGGTTAACCAGTTCTCAGTGGGACAAGAGAGCGATGACAGTGAATAACACATACAACCAGATGTGAATTTCAAATCTATGGTACTTGGATATAAGGTATTCCATTCCAGTAGAGAAAACTCTATCTCCAGTCCTATTATATAAATGGAATATAATATGGTGAAAGATAATGAAGAGTATGACATCTGTGAAGCATTAAAAGATCATCTTATGAAGAGCTTAGAGAAGATTAAATAGGACATGAAGAACATATTCAAGTATGGACCCCTGTTGGTGCGTATATTTTTCTACTTTATCAATTACTTTCATGGTGTATGCAATGTAAAGTGGAAAGAGGATAAGCCAGTTGTAATTCAGATCAAGGAATTATATGGGATGCTACAAGATGAGTCATATAAGAGTGTTGTATGGGGATACTTCAAAATCTTTCAAGAGTCTATTCAGTTCAGGTACAAAATCTCACCAGAAATTGTGATAAATTATGAGGACAATATTATTTTTATGGTAGATATTGATGCATGTTTGATGGAGCCAAAAAAATGTAGAACATCATGGGTGATTCCTGTTAGTTCCTTTTCTTGCTGATATGAAAAATACTCTCAGAGAGCTAGCTCTATTTATCCCAGACATTGATTAGGCAAGATGCAGAATAACAGAAACAAGGTTTTAAAACCTCCTACACTTTGACCTCCATTAACTCAGGCGGGATTACCCTCCTAACTTAGAATAATGAAATCACTGAATTATTCCAATTGAATGTGGATGGAATTACAGGGGTTAATCATTGTAACTTTTATTGAATATAGACCAAACCGTAAGTAAAGATTGATTTTAATAGTGATAGTCACTTGATTTAATGGAAATAGACCAGTGCTTAATCCTAAGGCATGGAGTCACTTATGAACAATTTTAACCAGCTTGATCATGAACATGAACTTAAAAAAATTACAACATCTAACATAAAAATAGATATACCTTATATATCTATCTCAACACACATAAAAAGTTAATTCATCAAATTCATTATATACCCTGAATCTTATTGAAATATTCCTAAGGCAATTTTAGTCTTTCCTTGAAAGAACCCTAAAACCATTTCATAATCTTCCTGACAGACATATAAATTGAACATTTCTCAAATATTCAATCTAAACAAAATTCAGAACACCAAAATGAAGACACAATACTCATTATATGCTTCAAAAACTGTCAACTGGATTTCATTTTCATTCAAGATCAGAATTGCTTGCTACATTCAACAATAATACTCCAAAAACCTATTGTATTCATCTTAAACCAGAGTTTATACAATTATATATTGCATTCTCAAAAATAAAATGGCTATCCCTTTTCCCAGTAGTCTTGGAATCCTTATATAATTAAGGATGCAACAAGCTACCGACTTACTAGGAAAGATTTAAAAAATCTTTTGCAACAACCTTGCAACAGAAAAGAAACAAAAACATGTAACAGAACACGGGTGGCAACTATTGGCAAAGTTTGAATAAGGTTTGTTGTAGTTGTTGACAATATCCTCCTCATCCTTTCAGATTTTCCTCCCACTTGTTTACCTCTTTGGCGGTGGGCCAATTAAAGGTTTTTTCTTTCTCCAACTTCGCAACAACTTCTACCCACATGGTATCGATGGCAATTCTGGCCTCAGAAATGAAATTGGCCATATCTCTCTCAATCTTGAAAAGGCTATCAATCAATTCGTTGCAATATTCAACATTTGTATCCTTTTCCAAGCATTGCTTTATATCTTCATTTTTAAGTATACCATAAAAACCATCTACCCAATCTGATTGTGTTTTTAAAACACCTGCTTCATCATAAATTTTTGGGATCAAGGGTGGGCACTGATCACCATATAGCTGCAACTTGTTGTCTATCAAATTAGATTTTCCATTGAAGAAGGCAAAGGTGTCATTTAGCTCACTAACCATCTCTATGGTATCTGTTACTTTATCCGGTAAGTCATCACTATATAGCATCGCAGTTTTTAACTTATCCATGAGCCTTTCTGTCCCTGACCACACTTTGAAAGTGTGTTCTAAGAAAACCATAGCTTTTACAGCTGTCTTTGAAGCTTCTTGTAATGACCCATATAGTGTGTATACTATGTCATTTTTCTTTTTCAGAACATCAATCTTGTGCTACAATATGAGCAATATAACAGACATAGCATTTATGCTCTATTCCTGTGATAACTCTTTGGATTGGCTTTCTACTAATGCCGAATCTTCCTTTACCCCAATAACAACATCTATCGCAACATTTGCAACTTCCTCAGGGGTTGGAGTCTTTTATCTCTTACTCTCTATCAATTCTTCTTTCAAATTGGAAATCTCCTTTCTAATGTGTGGTTCTGGACCACCACTTCTTCATGTTTCTTTGCTAGGGCCATCATTTGGCCAAAAGTCATTTCATACCTCTTGGATAGGTCATCGACCTTTGCCAGGTTCATGAATGAAACTTGTGTCATTAACTGAGCTATCTAAGTATTTGAAGTGTTCTGCAAATTCCATATCATCATGTCTGCCCTTTTTTCTTCTCTGATAGTCATGACCAAGGGTTTTTGTGTGACAGGAGCTAATGACCATATTGCCAGGGTTTTGGATTTAGGATCAAATCCCGATCCTTTCAATACTTCATCCATTTCAAACTCTAC
>MU223104.1:1543369-1580617 GCA_018584345.1 Thuja plicata
TGCAGAATTTCATTACCAAAAATAGTTTCCTTCCCATCAATAATCTCTATCAAATTATTACAATCAATGACTTGACCATCATAATTATCCACACATTGAATGAAGTTGAGGATATCCTCATCACTCTAAAAAACTTGCCAATTATATACATTATCAGGTATTGTAGGCCTAGTTTTAGTTTCCACAATAGATATCCCTGTTAGTGTTAGATCATCATTTTTCAAAGCTACATTATCCAAAAAATCTGCCATGATATTCTTGGATCTCTCTATCCATTCAATGGAAAATGCATCAAAAAAACTCAATGCTAACCCATACAACATGCTTATATTGTTTCAACCTATCATTCTTGGCAGCATATCTTTCTCTAATTTGGGAAATAGCTAACTCTAAATCACCAAAAACTCAATAATTTAATGCCATGCTTCATTTCTATTTCCAATCCCAACAATAATGCCTCATACTTAGCTATATTATTTGTACATTGAAATGAGAGCAGGAATGAGTATTTGAAAGTAATACCTGATGCAGAGATGAATAGAACACCAACCCCTAATCCCTCTCTGGAGCATGCTCCATCAAAATACATCTGCCACAACCCTTGTTGCTACAATTCCAATTCTTCTATGATGGGATCTGTATTTTTTTAACTGTGGTTGAATCTTTTCCACTTTGAAATTATTCATATCTGCATCCACAAAGTAATCAACATACTTGATTGAACCTTCTCAACATAAACAGGAGATCTGGGCTCCCTTAATAATTTTTCTTCTTTCCCATTAACAAAAATGGTAGCAAAAGATAAATCCAATTGCACATGTCCTCCAATGGCTGCATTACATTGTATTGATAAGAGCATACCATAATGGGGTGGTGAATCTACAACCACGACATCTATTTTAAAAATTACCTCAGGGTAAGCATCAAGTTTTATCTCTAACCCTTGCAAAGTTCCTACTACAGGTACTTCCTTGTTGTCCATGGCATAATATTTACAAGTAGTATCCACATCTAAACCCAATTGTTTCATAATAGTGTAAGTCATCACCTTAGTAGCAACTCTTGAATCCATCATACAATTTTTTAGCAACATATTATTTGTGAGCAATGTAACATAAAAAGGATCAATCTGATCTGGCTCTTGCATAACTCTATTTCCCAAACAGATTGGGATCCTATCCTTTTCTTCATTCTCATCTTTCAGTTCATCATTCAAAATAGTATTGTCATGCATAACAGGTAAGTCAGAAAATAATGAAAAGGCTGCCTCTCGGTGTTCCTTAATTTAAAACATCTCAAGAAAAGGAACATAGACTTTCATTTGAGATAAAGGTTGCTTCATATTAAAAGTTGGGAAAGTCATGTCACTATCAGAAGAAGTTTTACCTTTACTTTCTTTTAACTATCTTTTTTTTTGGTCATGAATAGGAGTAACTTTGTTCTCTTTAACCAAGGTATCTTTCACTTCATCTTGTGTAATTTCCTCATTTACAAATTCTGTAATGATAGGTGAATGAGGTTGTTTCACATTTTGATCAACTTTTCTATTCCTGAGCTGGTATGAACTTCTTGCTTGTGTCACAATAGCAATAGTTAAAATTCTTATCTCTTCATCATTAGGCATCCCAAATGGAAAATGTTCTAATTTAGTACTTGTATTGTTTATTTTGACTGGACTATCTTTTCCTAATTCTTCTTTTGAACTACCATTGTCATCTTTAATAGTAAGTGCACACATATTTATAGCAGGTTTCTTCTCACCTTGACTTTCTTGTGTTCCAATGTTTTCACGTTGATCCACCAAGCCCTGAGCTACTGCACATTGATATGGGGAATGAGGCATATTGCAGGCTATGCACCAAGGAGTATTTTCCACATTATGGGCACTATTGTTTTTTAATGGATTAGGAATCTCTTTGTTCTTGGGATAATTATGCTCTTCTGACACAGGTTTCCCATCCTTCCATTGAGTTTTATAAGGGAAATCTTGAAGTCTATAAGGTTTATCCTATCTTTGGTACTGTGGCCTATTATTTTGAAATCCCTTTTCATTCTTGTCTACCTTGGCAGCAAGATCTTTCACCACAGTTACCAATGTGTCTATCTTATCTTCTTCCTTGGGGTTTTTATTAGGCTGTGTTTTTGACTCTTTCCAGAGCCTATTGTCATCCCATTTACCAAGCTTGCTAGAAGCCCTTCCATTTCTTTCCATGTCAATATCCAACTTATATGCTTCTCTCATGGTTTGAGGATCTTTATCCATAAGTAGATAAGCTATTTTTGCATCCAAAGCATTACAATAGGTAGTGACACACACATTTTAATACAATCTCAATACTTGAAACAACTTATACATAGCCTTTTGAAATCTTACATTAAATTCAACAATGCCTTCATTAGTGAATTTTTTCAAGCTGTTGAATTCATTCAACATAAAACCAGAATTTATCTTATCACCATATTGCTTTTTGAAACTTCTAAAAAATTCATCCCAAGAATAGATACTATGATCAGGAAAACCCCAGTACCAATATCTTGCATCCTCAGTTAAGGATTGTACAAATAATTTCATTACAACATCCTCATCTCCAATCTCATAATCATTCATTGTATCCGAGAATACTTTTAGATGTTCTTCACCAGTTATGGTATTATTCCCACTAAACCTAGGAATCTTATCTCTGACCTCATTAGGAATAAGGTTTGGTTGGCCAGGGATACCATCAAATAACAACTATCTATATCTCTCTAGATGAATAGGTCTTCTTTGAAAATTAGAGCCCACATTCTGACCAACATTCTGAGTAATATTGCTAATGTTCTGACCAATGCCCACATTGTGGAGGCCAATATTTCTATTAGGTCTAGTTGCTCCTAATTGTACTGTAGCCCCTTGAACTACATTATATGTCTGGGTATTTGTATTGGCATCATTGGTTTCAATATTAGAGTTAAATATAGGGATGCCCTGACTAGTAGCATTATTGGTTGTATTGGGATTAGTCATGGAACTCAAGAAGGCAATCCTTTTCTTCATCTCTGCAGCAGCAGCTTCTAATTCAGCTCTTTCCAACTATTTTGCAATATCATCTTTGGCCTTTCTCACCCTTTCTAATTCCAAATCAATTGACAATATGTTGTAAGATATTCCCTCTTCAACTTTAGGTTGAGAAAAGTTAATGCCAGTGATCTTTTGTTTTCCTTTATCAACCTCTGTTTGCCTAGTATTAGTTGTTGATACATTTTGTGTAACTATCTGAGGCTTAGGAGATTTTTTAATTTCATAGTTAATAACTTGCCTCACTACAGGGCCTACATCTTTGGGTTCACCCTTCTCAAGTAAATGTTCTCTTTCCTGGCATTCTTTTCTCAGGGTATCTATATCTCCAAAAAGCTCTTTATTCAAACCATGAAATCCTTCATTTGCACCCTGAGCTGCCAATTTTAACTGAGCAACCCGCTTATTTAAGTTTTGCCTCTCAATAATAACATTTATAACTTTTTCTTCTCTAGCTTCATCATTCTTTTGCTTGATGAGTAACAAATCATCTAATTCCCTCTTCAAAAGGTCATTATCTCTGAGGACTCCCTCAATATCAAAACTAGAAGAGTCATATATATTCATCTGATTTTCTCCTTTTTTCTCTTCAATTCCCTCATAGGGGATACCCTTGAAATAGGAGGATGTTTCTCCCTTATCTTGATATACATTTTTTGGTCTAGGGTTAAATATGTCCTCAAAATAACCAGTTGTGTCAGACTCAGGGTTTAAAGTTTTATTAATTTCTTTCTCAAGAATAGTATCTAATGACTGGCTGGGGCCTACTGACCTAGGCTTCTAGGAAGTATTATTAGAGGACTCCCCTTTTCTAGAGTAATTTCTTCTTGAAATTTTAGAAATATCACTCTTTGATGTTGCCTGAGAGTGATTCTTTGTGTTTTCCTTTGTATTCTTCATTATGTCCAAAATGAAATCTCACACACTTAATCTGCTAGTATTCCCATTGGAAACACTATAACCAATAAATCGGAGTCACCATCACAAAGATTTGGGAATAAAATAAAGAAAAATCACTTTGACAATAATATTTGAGAATATAACTCAATAAAATGCAATAGTGATTTCAAAAACTGGACTTCAAGTAATCTATATTATGGAATGTTGTTGTCAGATTAACCTTTCACGCATTCCTTGATAAAATTCCCTAGTAGAGTCACCATTTTATGTTAGTTCCTTTTCTTTCTGATATGAAAAATACTCTTAGAGAGCTAGCTCTATTTATCCCAGACACTAACCAGACAAGATGCAGAATAACAGAAACAAGGTTTTAAAAACTCCTACACTTTGAGCTCCATTAACTCAGGTGGGATTACCCTCCTAACTTAGAATAATGAAATCACTGAATTATTCCAATTGCATGTGGATGGAATTATAGGGGTTAATCACTATAACTTTTATTGAATACAGACCATACGGTAAGTAAAGATTGATTTTAATAGTGATAGTCACTTGATTTAATGGAAATAGACCAGTGCTTAATCCTAAGGCATGAAGTCACTTATGAACAATTTTAACCAGCTTGATCATGAACATGAACTTAAAACAATTACAACATCTGGCATAAAAATAGATATACCTTATATATCTATCTCAACACACATAACAAGTTAATTCATCAAATTCATTATATACCCTGAATCTTATTGAAATATTCCTAAGGCAATTTTAGTCTTTCCTTAAAAGAACCCTAAAACCATTTCATATTTTCCTGACAGACATATAAATTGAACATTTCTCAAATATTCAATCTAAATAAAATTCAGAACACCAAAATGAAGACACAATACTCATTATATGCTTCAAAAACTGTCAACTGGATTTCATTTTCAATCAAGATCAGAATTGCTTGCTACATTCAACAATAATACTCCAAAAACCTATTGTATTCATCTTAAATCAGAGTTTATAAAATTATATATTGCATTCTCAAAAATAAAATGGCTATCCCTTTTCCCAATAGTCTTGGAATCCTTTTATAATTAAGGGTGCAACAAGCTACCAACTTACTGGGAAAGATTTACAAAATCTTTTGCAACAACCTTACAATAGACAAGAAACAAAAACTTGTAACATAACACGTGTGGCAACTATTGGCAAAGTCTGAATAAGGTTTTTTGTAGCTGTTGACAATATCCTCCTCATCCTTTCAGCTTTTCCTCCCACCTTTTTACCTCTTTGGCGGTGGGCCAATCAAAGGTTTTTTCTTTCTCCAACTTCACAACATCCTCTACCCACCTAGTATCGATAGTGGTTCTGGTCTCAGAAATGAACTTGGCCATATCTCTCTCAATCTTGAAAAGGCTATCAATCAATTCGTTGCAATATTTAGCATTTGTATCCTTTTCCAAGCATTTATTTATATCTTCATTTTTATGTATACCATAAAAACCATCTACCCAATCTGATTGTGTTTTTGAAACACCTGCTTCAACATAAATTTTTGGGATCAAGGGTGGGCACTGATCACCAAATAGCTGCAACTTGTTGTCTATAAAATTAGATTTGCCATTGAAGAAGGTAAAGGTGTCATTCAGCTCACTAACCATCTCTATGGTATATGTTACTTTATCCGAGAAGTCACCACTATATAGCATAGCAATTTTTAACTTATCCATGAGCCCTTCCCCCCTGACCACACTTTGAAAGTGGGTTCTAAGAAAACCATAGCTTCTACAGCTGTTTTTGAAGCTTCTTGTAATGACTCGTATAGTGTGTATACTATGTTAATTTTCTATTTTAGAACATCAATCCTATGCTACAATATGAGCAATATAATAGACATAGAATTTATGCTCTGTTCCTGTGATAACCCTTTGGATTGGCTTTCTACTAATGCCAAATCTTCCTTTACCCCAATAAAAACATCTGTCACAACATTTTCTACTTCCTCAAGGGTTGGAGTCTTTTCTCTCTTACTCTCTATCAATTCTTCTTTCAATTTGGCAATCTCCTCTTCTAATGTGTGGTTCTAGACCACCACTTCTTCATGTTTCTTTGCTAGGGCCATCATTTGGCCAAAAGTCATTTCATACCTCTTGGACAGGTCATCGAACTTCACCAGGTTCATGAATGAAACTTCTGTCATTAATTGAGCTATCTCAGTATCTGAAGTGTTCTGCAAATTCCATATCATCCTATCTGCCTTTTTTTCTTCTCTGATAGTCATGACCAAGGGTTTTTGTGTGACAGGAGCTAATGACCATATTGCCAGGGTTTTGGATTTAGGATCAAATCCCGATCCTTTCAATACTTCATCCATTTCAAACTCTACTTTTAATAGAGGATCTTCTTGTATCCTGATCTGATCAATAATGAATGTGGATTGTAGATCCCAACCAGGCATCAACATTACACCACTATTCTGTACCAAAAACCTAGCTTGTTCCATAGTAATCTATTCACTCTCAGGACCATAATATTGGAGTTTTTGTACAATTTCTTCATTCTTATCTGTGTTTTCTTCTTCTGCAGTCAACCCTTCCCTCAAGTTCTTTTGTTTTATCTTAATCAAGAAAGTATTGAACTCTTCAAACTTTATGAATTCATCATCCTTTATAAATTCATTAGCCATCATGACTCTCTCGTCATCCTTTTCAAATAGTACCATTTGATAATCTCCTTGGCCCTCAGCTTGAGGCTCTTTTTGCAATTGTCTTTTCAATTTTCTGAAATACTTACCCTACTCAGTGATCATGTCCTTGGCCATGCTTTTCCTATCCTGCACCATCTTGTGCTCTTTCTTTTGTTTCTTCCTTGGTGGCTCTCTAGCCAAAGTAGCCTCTTCACCAGCCTCTTCCTCTTCCTGTTGTGCACCCTTTAGATTGTGCATCTTCAACACTAAATTGTGGTACCTGTGCCATTAGGGTTTCATAGGACTTGATCATTTCCTCTATCCTCTGGAAGTATGGGAGATCAGGGAAAAAGCCAAAGAATGATTTATCTTACTCCTTCAACTCAGATTCTTCCCTAAGGAGGTCATTCCACTTCCTTCTCCTATCATGGAATTCTTGCTTATTTAACTTGTTCCTCACAACATCCTCATCATCCAGTGGTTCATGATCCCTAATCTTTTGCCAAGGATTCATTCTTTTTAGGGATGTTTGAACAAAAATTTTTGGATCATAGAATCTGGCAATTGCTGTAGACATTCTATATTGCTTCAAGAAGTCATTTATAAAATCAAAAACCCTTTTCCCAATGGAAAAGTCAAAACCTACCCACAGTCTGGGGATAAAAGTGCCCTTCTTATGTCCCTCTAGAAATTCCTATCTACCCAAGTGATTTGCCAAACAAATTCTAAGAATGCAACCCTAAGAGGAAAAAACTTGGGAAGGATGTGAGGGGCCTGCATACAAACATATACTCTGATGATAGTAATGTAGTCAAAAGAGAGGAAATCATCCCAATTGTGAGAGATAGGTCAGTTTGGGACATACTCCCAAGGTCTCAAAACCTTTCTAATCTCAAAAGGAAGCCTGTGTCTATCTGTTGCTAACAAATTAAAAATTGGATCCACAGTCCAGTTGCAAAAGAATATAAGTGATGAGTTGTTGGATGAACTATCCCATACCTGAGTCCATCTCTTGATTGGTGCATCAACACCATATTCTGAAAAAAATTATTCAAGCTCTTTATCCATTGATTCTCTGTTATAATACAAAATCATATACATCAGATGAGAGTAATGCTTAAAAGTAGGTGTTGGAGTATCTAATTGTATCTCTACTAGTGCAGCATGGATAGCATCAACTATATATCCAACATAGTCATAATTAGTGTTGACCTTTGGGTGCTGGATGTTCATGGCCATCATGAGTAAATCTTGAGACGCTATGGAATTTCCATCAAAACCTCGAACCCCCGCTCAAACCATAGACCATTAATTTTACATGATGATGAAATAGGGATAAGTCAAAAGGTGGCTTGAAATTGTCTGGGATTTTTACCAGGTGCCTGTCTACTCTGGGCATGAACTTAGGCATTCTATATTGCTTAATTAAGTTCTCTCTTTTGACATAGTCTACCTTAATCTTCTTTAAATCAATGGCTATACACAATGCACCAGTGATTCTGAATACCTCTACCACTGACCTCCTATCTATGGAAACTAGGGTCTTTTTATTCCTTTTCTTGATTACCCTAGCTACTAGGAAGTAGTTTTTAGCTAATTCCTTAATAAGACCTATGTCGACATAGACATCAAGGACAATCAGTTTCACCATATTCAAATCCCATGGATTACAAATTACGACTGCTTTGATCCTATTATTCCAGAAATAATGAAACAAAGTATTACCAGAATAATTTGGGGTTACCAGATTTCTGCATTGACACCATTTGTCGTTCCATTCATCCCAATTTGCACTATTTCTATTCAGAGTCCCGGGCAACAACTCAGAAAATTCTTCCACATACTTCTTCAATGTATCCTCTTTCTTCTTCTCAGACCCTTACGAGGCTGCGGGAACAATAGCTTCACTCATCCTTCTTCTTTGAATTTACTATCTCAGACAAAATACGTTAGACTAACAAGCTTTTTATCTCTTCGTAGAAAATCTTAGGATGCAGAAATGAGAGCTGTACAAAATCAAACCCAATCATTCAAACCTATAGCCATTAAATCTTGTGTCTTGTCCACTTGAATGCCAAATTCTCGCACTTTCAGTGTCATGCAATCATCTCTTTGTCACTAATGCTGCCATTAATTCACACTATTTGATCCTAACTGGAAAAGAGTGTACACTCTTGTCTTTTCACACTCGTAAGCCTGAAACTAGCCACTTGTCAATCTGGTGCCAACCCACTGCACTTTACTCATACTTAGAATAGTCCTTGCGAGTGAGCGATGTGACCTTTTACTTTAACCAGTCACACACTTGTTGTTTGTTTTTACCTTGGTTTACATCTTGTGCGGGTGAGTGATGACCTAATTTGCACTTTATCATTTGGTAGTCACATACTCGCTACCTTTCTACCCTTTTCTTTTATGTCCATGTGAG
The DNA here is from genome assembly GCA_018584345.1 of Thuja plicata. Taxonomy (NCBI): domain Eukaryota; kingdom Viridiplantae; phylum Streptophyta; class Pinopsida; order Cupressales; family Cupressaceae; genus Thuja; species Thuja plicata. Next base: position 1,552,430 of record MU223104.1, read on the forward strand.
TGTGCGATATTACCTCTTCTTCTCCCATCGCGCACTTGCTGCTCAACATTTAGCTTTGTCTGAATCCTTGTGAGTGAGCGAGTACACATTCATTTTTTTATCATTTCATAGTTTCACACCCGCTGGCTTCTAAATCATTGCCTTTGGATCTGAGTGAGTGAGTGATTTTCATTTTATCATGTACTTTATCGGGTCGCTCACTCACACTACAAAACACTTCAACTTATAATATTAGCGAGTGAGCGATGACCCTTGTTCTTCATTCAGTCGCAAACTCGCTGTTGAAAATTCTTTATAACTTAATCCTTTGCGGCTGAGTGAGTGCTTTTATCAAAATCTTAAAACTCTCTTATCATTCACTCACTGACCCCTTTTTCTTTAATTCAATCTATGAGCAGCTGAGCGACAACTTCATTTTTTCTCCATCGTGCACCCGCGGGCTTGAAAACTTAACTATCTCATCGACTGCGAGTGTGTGGTTGCCAACATTCTTTCTTTAATTGCATACTCGCTAAGCATTCTCCTTTTGTCTTTATTTATCAGCGAGTGAGCGATATCCCTTTTCTTTTCCTTATTGAATACTCGCGAGCTTATTTCTTTAAACTTCAAATCATCAGCGAGTGAGCGAGGAGATAAATGATCTCATAGTCACGAACCTGCTCACCTTTTAGAACAATGAAAAACACCTCTGTGATTGAGCAACGAGATTTCAACTGATAACTTCAGCATAACAGATCGCTTACTCACACTGCAAAACACATATGAGTTAATACTTGAATGAGTGAGCGACCTTTACAACTTGACTTCCTCGCACAGTCACTGACTCATAGGACATACATGAAAACCTAATGTGGGTGTGTGAGTAAGCCCCTTTTAATAACACTCACTTGGTTGTAGAGCATAAAGTTAACAACATAACTTTAAAGCGAATATGCGACACACAAGATTTTAATTCATCGCGGACTCGCAAAACCTCCTTTTAAATAAATAAATCCCTCGCGAGTCAGCGATAAACAAAACTATTTCCAACCCGCTCAGCTACAAGCCTACAACCTGACTTCAAAAATACATCTCAATTGCGCGATTTACATTTTATCAACCAAACCGCTCACTCACACCGCTAATCATGACTTGACACAATTTTACCATGACTGCGCGATTGAAACTAAAATCACTCATCGCTCACTCGTACAACTTGAAAACATGTTAAAAGACGAACGCAACTGAGCGACAAACATTTGAAAATAGAGCATCATTAATGAATTTTGACCTTCAAAGCACAGTAAGACATGGGATTTAAACCAGAAAGCGTGGGAAAACAAACAATGCAAGGAAATTGAAAATTTTCTTTGTATAGTGCTAACAATGGCTCCGACTGGAGAAATTTAATTGCAAAATTGACATTAGAAGCCACATCTCTGGGAAACAAACTACAAACCGAAACAAAACTGTACATGCACACACAAAAACCACACTTAAAATAGGGAAATCTAATCTACTGCGCATGGAAAAAGTAGGTTTATGAGAAATAATGTTTTAGGAATTGTCCATGCACTAGCAATTCTTGTACCTCACCATTAGGGTCTTCCAAGAAATAAGAATCTTGACCATGAAATCCATGGATTACAAATGGGCCCATCCATAATGACTCAAATTTACCATGTTTGCCTTTTTCTTCTTTTCTAGCATTCCATTGCAACACCATATCATTTATCTAAAATTTTCTTTCAGTTGCTCTTTTATCAAACAAGTACTTAGATTGCTGTTGGAGCTTCAGGTTTCTTTTGTGAGCTTCTGTTCTTATCTCTTCCAGTTCCACCAACTGATTCTTTCTTTCCATCATGGGTTCTTGATTTTCCCAATCTTCTTCCTGCAAAAAATTGTACACTGGTAACAGGTTGTTCAAAGGAAACCTTGCCTGATTTCCATAAACCATTTCAAAATGGGAAACCCCTATTGCTCTTTTTACTATCACCCTATCATCCCAAAGGGCTAACTTCAATTTTGAATGCCAAGACTTCTTATTTTTATCCAAAATCCTCTTAATTATTTTCATGAGGCTCTTATTACTGGACTCAGCCTGTCCATTTTCTTGAGGATGATATGGTGAGGAGAAAGATAAAATAATGCCGTAATCCTCACAGAAATCCCTAAATTCCTCAGACCTAAAGCACATGGCATTATCCATAATTAACTTAGTGGGCACACCAAATCTTGTCAGAATGTTATCCATTAAAAAGTCCATTACTACCTTTCTGGTTGCCCTCTTTGTTGGAATTTCTTCTATCCATTTTGTGAAGTAGTCTGTAGCCACAAGAATCCAACTATAACCTCCACTGGATTTTTCTATAAATTCACCAATAGAGTCCAAACCCCATTGGGCAAAAGGTGCTTCAATGGTCATAGGATTTAAAAGTAAGGCTCCTGAAAATTTCATTTTAGTAGAAAACCTTTGGCATGGTTCACACTTCTGTACAAACATTTGAGTGTCTTTGAAAAGGCATGGCCAATAGAATCCAGCTCTAATTATTTTATGAGCTGTGGTTTTGGCAAAATAATGCCCACCACACACACCACTTTGCATTTCATTCAAGACCATTTCAGACTATGATTTATCCAAACATAATAATAAAATTCCATCTCTATTCTTCCAAAATAAATCACCTTGTATCAGGACATACCTCTGGGCCTGCAATCTCAGAGTCCTCTTTTGATTATCTGACATATGTTCTGGACATTTATCTTTTTTTAGGAAAAGCACAATATCAGTATACCATAACTGCAATTCTATGCTAGTAAAGTTCATGTTTATTTGTTTGTACATAATTCATTTGGGCTAACTCCATGTTTATATCAGTCATTAATTTGGCCAAACCCAAACCCCTTACCAATTTGGTAACCTGAATTTCCAGATTGAACTCTTGGATCCTTCTAACCCATCTGCACCTCTTCCCAGTAACTTCAGATTGAGATAATATGTCTTTTTTCTGTGGCATGTGGCACATAAGCAATTATTTTTGCACAAACAAGATAAGGTCTAAAAGCCTTGACTGCCTTGACCAATGCATATGCTTGTTTATCCATTATCTTGTATTTAAGTTCTGCTGCTTGTAGAGACTTACTAAAGAATGCTATGGGGTGTTCAAATCCTTCATCATCGTTCTGCAAAAGTACTGCAACAATTGTATGAAATGAAGCACAAGAAAACATGGAGAAATGTTTCTCATAATCTAGAGATCTTAACATAGGAGACTGTTGAATTGCCACTTTTATCTCATTAAATGCAGAATGAGCATTTTTATCCCATTCAAACTTTGAATTTTTCTTCAACAATTTAACAATGGGTTTTACTATTTCAGCAAAGTTTGCAATAAATCTCCTCACAAAATTTACCTTTCCAAGGAAAGACTGAACTCCTTTAATATTATTTGGTGGCAACACCCTGTTAATGGCTTCCACTCTTTTAGGATCAATCCTGACACCTTCTTTAGACACTATATGTCCCAATAATTTACCTTCAGTCACAGCAAAGTGACACTTCTTTGGATTTAAAGAAATCCCATACTCCAAAGCTTTGGTAAAGATCTTTTCTAAATGTTCGACATGATCATCAGCCTTTTGGGAATATGCAGTTAAATCATCTTGATATACTACCATAATAAAATTTATAAATTCCATGAAAGTCACAGCCATGGCTCTCTGGAAAGTATCCCCTGCATTCATAAGGCCAAATGGAATTCTTACATAAATGTATGTACCCCATGGGGTAGTGAAAGTTGTCTTGAATTGTTTAGATTCTTGAACCAGCACTTGGTTATAACCAGAAAAACCATCCATCATAGATAAAAGATCACAACTAGTTACCCTTTGCAACATGGCCTCCATGTTTGGCAAGGAATAATCATCTTTCAATGAGGCCACGTTAAGATTCCTAAAATCAACACACAACCTAATATCTCCATTTTTCTTTCTGATAGGCACCAAATTAGACACCTGAGAAGAATGCCTGATTGGTTTTATGATTCCAACTTCTCTGAGTTTTTTCAATTGTTGCTACATTTTGGGGGCCAACAAAGGGTTGTTTGGCCTTTGTTTCTATCTGAAAGGCTTAATGTCATCTTTTAATGGAATTTCATGTTGAAATAAATCTTCCCTATAAGCCTTAAGGTCTTCATAAGACTAAGCAAAAACATGCTTGAATCTTTTCAGCAGGCTAATAAAATTAGTCCTCACATGAGGAGCCAATTTCTTGCCAATGTACACAATCTTAGAACTACATTCTGATCCCAAATTTATCTCCTCAAAGTCATTCAACTTGGCAGAATATTTGTGGCACATATGACTGTCATTATCAGTAAACAATCTTTCTAATTGAGTCAGTCCCTTAGGAATTTCATTTGTCTACAACTGTAGAATTTCATTACCAAAAATAGTTTCCTTCCCATCAATAATCTCTATCAAATTATTACAATCAATGACTTGACCATCATTATTATCCACACATTGAATGAAGTTGAGGATATCCTCATCACTCTAAAAAACTTGCCAATTATATACATTATCAGGGATTGCAGGCCTAGTTTTAGTTTCCACAATAGATATCCCTGTTAGTGTTAGATCATCATTTTTCAAAGCTACATTAGCCAAAAAATCTGCCATGATATTCTTGGATCTCTCTATCCATTCAATGGAAAATACATCAAAAAACTCAATGCTATCCCATACAATATTCTTATATTGTTTCAACCTATCATTCTTGGCAGCATATCTTGGTCTAATTTGGGAAATAGCTAACTCTGAATCACCAAAAACTCTCAATAATTTAATGCCATGCTTAATTTCTATTTCTAATCCCAACAATAATGCCTCATACTCAGCTATATTATTTGTACATTGGAATGATAGCAGGAATGAGTATTTGAAAGTAATACCTTATGGAGAGACAAACAGAACACCAACCGCTGATTCCTCTCTAGAGCATGCTCCATCAAAATACATCTGACACAACCCTTGCTGCTACAATTCCAATTCTTCTATGATGGTATATGTATTTTTTTAACTGTGGCTGAATCTTTTCCACTTTGAAATTATTCATATCTACATCCACAAGGCAATTCAACATACTTAATTGAACCTTCTGAACATAAACAGGAGATCTGGACTCCCTTAATAAATTTTCTTCTTTTCCATTAACAGAAATGGTAGCAAAAGATAAATCCAATTGCACATGACCTCCAATGGCTGCAACACATTGTGTTGATAAGAGCATACCATAATGGGGTGGTGAATCTACAACCACGACATCTATTTTAAAAGTGACCTCAGGGTAAGTAGCAAGCTTTATCTCTAACCCTTGCAAAGTTCCTACTATAGGTACTTCCCTGTTGTCTATGGCATAACATTTACGACAAGTAGTATCCACATCTAAACCCAATTGTTTCATAACGATGTAAGTCATCACATTAGCAGTAGCTCCTGAATCCATCATACAATTTTTTAGCAACATATTATTTGTGAGCAATGTAACATAAAAAGGATCAATCTAATCTGGCTCTTGAATAACTATATTTCCCAAATAGATTGGGATCCTATCCCTTTCTTCATGCTCATCTTTCAGTTAATCATTCAAAATAGTATTGTCATGCATACTAGGTAAGTCAGAAAATAATGAATAGGCTGCCTCTCAGTGTTCCTTAATTTTAAACATCTCAAGCAAAGGAACATAGACTTTCATCTGAGATAAAGCTTGCTTCATATTAAAAGTTGGGAAACTCATGTCACTGTCAGAAGATGTTTTACCTTTACTTTCTTTTAACTGTCTTGTTTTTTGGTCATGAATAGGAGTAACTTTGTTCTCTTTAACCAAGTTATCTTTCACTTCATCTTGTGTAATTTCCTCATTTACAACTTCTGTAATGACATGTGAATCACGTTGTTTCCCATTTTGATCAAATTTTCTATTCTTGAGCTGGTATGAACTTCTTGCTTGTGTCACAACAACAATAGTTAAAATTCTTATCTCTTCATCATTAGGCATCCCAAATGGAAAATGCTCTAATTTAGTACTTGTATTGTTTATTGTGACTGGACTATCTTTTCCTAATTCTTCTTCTGAACTACCATTGTCATCTTCAATAGTAACTGCACACATATTTACAGCAGGTTTCTTCTCACCTTGACTTTCTTGTGTTCCAATATTTTCACGTTGATCCACCAAGCCCTGAGCTACTGCACATTAATATGGAGAATGAGGCATATTGCAGGCTATGCACCAAGGAGTATTTTCCACATTATGGGCACTGTTATTTTTTAATGGATCAAGAATCTCTTTGTTCTTGGGATCATTATGCTCTTCTGACACAGGTTTCCTATCCTTCCACTGAGTTTTATAAGGGAATTCTTGAAGTCTATAAGGTTTATCCTATCTTTGACCTACTATGGCCTATTCTTTTGAAATCCCTTTTCATTCTTGTCTACCTTGGTAGCAAGATCTTTCACAACAGTTACTAATGCATCCATCTTATCTTCTTCCTTGTGGTTTTTATTAGGCTGTGTTTTTGACTCTTTCTAGAGCCTATTGTCATCCCGTTTACCAAGCTTGCGAGAAGCCCTTCTATTGCTTTCTATGTTTATAGCCAACTTATATGCTTCTCTCATGGTTTGAGGGTCTTTATCTGTAAGCAGATAAGCTATTTTTCCATCCAAAGCATTACAATAGGTAGTGACACACACATTTTCATCCAATCTCAATACTTGAAACAACTTATACATAGCCTTTTGAAATCTTACATTAAATTCAACAATGCCTTCATTAGTGAATTTTTTCAAGCTGTTGAATTCATTCAACATAAAACCAAAATTTATCTTGTCACCATATTTCTCTTTGAAACTTCTAACAAATTCATCCCAAGAATAGATATTATGATCAGGCAAACCCCGGTACCAATCTCTTGCATCCCCAGTTAAGGATTGTACAAATAATTTCATTACAACATCCTCATCTCCAATCTCATAATCATTCATTGTATCCGAGAATACTTTTAGATGTTCTTCACCAGTTATGGCTTTATTCCCACTAAACCTAGGAATCTTATCTCTGACCTCATTAGGAATAAGGTTTGGTTGGCCAGGGATACCATCAAAGAACAACTGTCTATATCTCTCTAGATGAATAGGTCTTCTTTGAAAATTAGAGCCCACATTCTGACCAACATTCTGAGTAATATTGCTAATGTTCTGACCAATGCCCACATTGTGGAGGCCAATATTTTTATTAGGTCTAGTTGCTCCTGATTGTGATGTAGCCACTTGAGCTGCACTATATGTCTGGGTATTTGTATTGGCATTATTGGTTTGAATATTAGAGTTAAATATAGGGATGCCCTAACTAGTAGCATTATTGGTTGTATTGGGATTAGTCATGGAACTCAAGAAGGCAATCCTTTTCTTCATCTCTGCAGTAGTAGCTCCTAATTCAACTCTTTCCAACTATTTTGCAATATCATCTTTGGCCTGTCTCGCCCTTTCTAATTCCAAATCAATTGAGAATATGTTTTGAGATATGCCCTCTTCAACTTTAGGTTGAGAAAAGTTAATGCCAGTGATCTTTTGTTTTCCTTTATCAACCTCTGTTTGCCTAGTATTGGTTGTTGATATATTTTGTACAACTATCTGAGGCTTAGGAGATTTTTGACTTTCATAGTTAATAACTTTCCTCACTACAGGGCCTGTATCTCTGGGTTCACCCTTCTCAAGTAAATGTTCTCTTTCCTGGCATTCTTTTCTCAGGGTATCTATATCTCCAAAAAGCTCTTTATTCAAACCATGAAATCCTTTATTTTCACCCCGAGCTGCCAATTTTAACTGACCAACCCGCTTTTTTAAGTTTTCCCTCTCAGTAATAATATTTATAACTTTTTCTTCTCTAGCTTCATCATTCTTTTGCTTGATGAGTAACAATTCATCTAATTCCCTCTTCACAAGGTCATTATCTCTGAGGACTCCCTCAATATGAGAAATAGAAGAGTCATATATATTCATATGATTTTATTCTTTTTGCTCTTCAACCCTCTCATAGGTAATACCCTTGAAATAGGAGGATGTTTCTCCCTTTTCTTGATATACATTTTTTGGTCTAGGGTTAAATATGTCCTCAAAATAACCAATTGTGTCAGACTCAGGGTTTAAAGGTTTATTAATTTCTTTCTCAGGAATAGTATCCAATGACTAGTTGGGGCCTACTGACCTAGGCTTCCAGGAATTATTATTAGAGGACTCCCCTTTTCTAGAGTGATTTCTTCTAGAATTTTTAGAAATATCACTCTCTGATGTTTCCTAAGAGTGATTCTTTGTGTTTTCTTTTGTGTTCTTCATTTTGTCCAAAATGAAATTTCACACACTTAATCGGCTAGTATTCCCCTTGGAAACACTATAACCAATAAATAAGAGTCACCACCCAAAAAATTTGGGAATAAAATAAAGAAAAATCACTTTGACAATAATATTTGAGAATATAACTCAATAAAATGCAATACACAACTTGTGATTTCAAAAAATTGGACTTCAAGGAATCTATATTATGGAATGTTGTTGTCAAACTAACCTTTCATGCATTCCTTGATAAAATTCCCTAGTAGAGTCACCATTTTATGTTAGTTCCTTTTCTTGCTGATATGAAAAATACTCTCAGAGAGCTAGCTCTATTTATCCGAGACACTGACCAGGCAAGATGCAGAATAATAGAAACAAGGTTTTAAAACCTCCTACACTTTGAGCTCCATTAACTCAGGCGGGATTACCCTCCTAACTTAGAATAATGAAATCACTGAATTATTCCAATTGCATGTGGATGGAATTATAGGGGTTAATCACTTTAAATTTTATTGAATACGAACCAGACTGTAAGTAAACATTGATTTTAATAGTGATAGTCACTTGATTTAATGGAAATAGACCAGTGCTTAATCCTAAGGCATGAAGTCACTTATGAACAATTTTACTAGCTTGATGATGAACATGAACTTAAAACAACTACAACATCTGACATAAAAATAGATATACCTTATATATCTATCTCAACACACATAACAAGTTAATTCATCAAATTCATTATATACCTTGAATCTTATTGAAATGTTCCTAAGGCAATTTTAGTCTTTCCTTGAAAGAACCGTAAAACCATTTCATAATCTGCCTGACAGACATATAAATTGAACATTTCTCAAATATTCAATCTAAATAAAATTCAGAACACCAAAATGAAGACACAATACTCATTATATGCTTCAAAAACTGTCAACTGGATTTAATTTTCATTCAAGATCAGAATTGCTTGCTACATTCAACAATAATACTCCAAAAACCTATTGTATTCGTCTTAAACCAGAGTTTATACAATTATATATTGCATTCTCAAAAATAAAATGGCTATCCCTTTTCCCAGTAGTCTTGGAATCCTTCTATAATTAAGGATGTAACAAGCTACTGACTTATTGGGAAAGATTTACAAAATATTTTGCAACAACCTTACAATAGACAAGAAACAAAAACTTGTAACAGAACACGGGTGGAAACTATTGGCAATGTCAAAATAAGGTTTGTTGTAGCTATCGACAATATCCTCCTCATCCTTTTAGCTTTGCCACCCACCTATTTACCTCTTTGGCAGTGGGCCAATCAAAGGGTTTTTCTTTCTCCAACTTTGCAACAGCTTCTACCCACCTGGCATCGATGGTGGTTCTGGCCTCAGAAATGAACTTGGCCATATCTCTCTCAATCTTTAAAAGGTATCAATCAATTTGTTGCAATATTCAGCATTTGTATCCTTTTCCAACTGTTTCTTTATATATTCATTTTTAAGTATACCATCAAAACCATCTACCCAATCTGATTGTGTTTTTAAAACACCTACTTCATCATAAATTTTTGGGATCAAGGGTGGGAACTGATCACCAAATAGCTGCAACTTGTTGTCTATCAAATCAGATTTGCCATTGAAGAAGGCAAAGGTGTTATTCAGTTCACTAACCACCTCTATGGTATCTATTACTTTATCCGGGAAGTTATCACCATATAGCATAGCAGTTTTTAACTTATCCATGAGCCTTTCCCTCCCTGACCACACTTTGAAAGTGGGTTCTAAGAAAACCATAGCTTCTGTAGCTATCTTTGAATCTTCTTGCAATGACCCGTACAGTGTGTATACTATGTTAGTTTTCTGTTTTAGAACATCAATCCCGTGCTACAATATGAGCAATATAACAGACATAGCATTTATGCTCTATTCCTGTGATAACTCTTTGGATTGGCTTTCTGCTAATGTTGAATCTTCCTTTACCCCAATAACAACATCTGTCAAAACATTTTCTACTTCCTCAGGGGTTGGAGTCTTTTCTCTCTTACTCTCTATCAATTCTTCTTTCAATTTGGCAATCTCCTCTTCTAATGTGTGGTTCTGGACCACCACTTCTTCATGTTTCTTTTCCAGGGCCATTATTTGGCCAAAATTCATTTCATACCTCTTGGACAGGTCATCGACCTTCGCCAGGTTCATGAATGAAACTTGTGTCATTAATTGAGCTATCTCAGTATCTGAAGTGTTATGCAAATTCCATATCATCCCGTCTGCCATTTTTTATTCTGTGATAGTCATGACCAAGGGGTTTTGTGTGACAGGAGCTAATGACCATATTGCCAAGGTTTTGGATTTAGGATCAAATCCTAATCCTTTCAATACTTCATCCATTTCAAACTCTATTTTTAACAGAGGATCTTCTTGTCTCCTGATCTGATCAATAATGAATGTGGATTGTAGATCCCAACCAGGATTCAAAATTACACCACTATTCTGTACCAGCAAGCTAGCTTGTTCCACAGTAATCTGTTCACTCCCAAGATCATAATCTTGGAGTGTTTGTACAATTTCTTCATTCTTATCTATGTTTTCTTCTTCTGCAATCAACCCTTGCCTCAAGTTCTTTTGTTTTATCTTAATCAAGAAAGTCTTGAACTCTTCAGACTTTATGAATTCATCATCCTTCATAAATTCATTAGCCATCATGACTCTCTCATCATCCTTTTCAAATAGTACCATTTGATTATCTCCTTGGCCCTCAGCTTGAGGCTCTTTCTGCAATTGTCTTTTCAATTTTCTGAAATACTTACCCTGCTCAGTGATCATGGCCTTGGCCATGCTTTTCCTATCCTGCACCATCTTGTGCTCTTTCTTTTGTTTCTTCCTTGGTGGCTCTCTAGCCGAAGTAGCCTCTTCACCAACCTCTTCCTCTTCCTATTGTCCTTCTTTTTGTTGTTCCTCTTCATGTTGCTCCTGGTGTTCTTGGTCATGTAATGCAACTGGAATTGGGGACCCTTTAGATTGTGCATCTTCAGCATTGAATTGTGGTACCTGTGCCATTAGGGTTTCATAGGACTTGATCATTTCCTCTATCCTCTGGAAGTATGGGAGATCAGGGAAAAATCCAGAGAATGAATTATCTGACTCCTTCCACTCAGATTCTGCCCTAAGGAGGTCATTCCACTTCCTTATCCTTTCATGGACTTCTTTCTTATTTAACTTGTTCCTCACAACATCCTCATCATCCAGTGGTTCATGATCCCTAATCTTTTTCCAAGGAGTCATTCTTTTTAGGGTTGTTTGAACAAAATTTTCTGGATCACAGAATCTGGCAATTGCTGTAGACATTCTATATTGCTTCAAGAAGTCATTTGTCAAATCAAAAACCCTTTTCCCAATGGAAATGTCAAAACTTACCCACAGTCTGGGGATAAAAGTTCCCTTCTTATGTCCCTCTAGAAATTCCTTATCTACCCAAGTGATTTGCCAAACAAATTCTAAGAATGCAACCCTAAGAGGAAAAAACTTGGGAAGGATGTGAGGGGGCTGCATACAACCATATACTCTGATGATAGTAATGTAGTCAAAAAGGAATAAATCATCCCAATTGTGAGAGATAGGCCAGTTTGGGACATACTCCCAAGGTCTCAAAACCTTTCTAATCTCAAAAAGAAGCCTGTGCCTATTTGTTCCTAACAAATTAAAAATTGGATCCACAATCCAGTTGCAAAAGCATACAAATGATGAGTTGTTGGATGAACTATCCCATACCCGAGTCCATCTATGGATTGGTGCATCAACACCATATTATGAAACAAATAATTCAAGTTCTTTATCCATTGATGCTCTGTTATAATACAAAATCATATACATCAAATGAGAGTAATGCTTAAAAGTAGGTGTTGGAGTATCTGATTGTATCTCTACTAGTGCAACATGGATAGCATCAACTATATATCCAACATAGTCATAATTAGTGTTGACCTCCGGGTGCTGGATGTTCATGGCCATCATGAGTAAATCTTGAGACACTGTGGAATCTCCATCAAAACCTAGAACCCTACTCAAACCATAGACCGTTCATTTTACATAATGATGAAACAGGGATAAGTCAAAAGGTGGCTTGAAATTGTCTGGGATTTTTACCAGGTGCCTGTCTACTCTAGGCATGAACTTAGGCATTTCATATTTCTTAATTAAGTGCTCTCTTTTGACATAGTCTGCCTTAATCTTCTTTAAATCAATGTCTGTACACAATGCACCAGTGATTCCAAATACCTCTACCGCTGACCTCCTATCTATGGAAACTAGGGTCTCTTTATTCCTTTTGCTGATTACCCTAGCTACTGGGCAGTAGTTTTTAGCTAATTCCTTAATAAGACCTATGTCAACATAGACATCAGGGACAATCAGTTGCACCATATTCAAATCCCATAGATTACAAATTGGGACTGCTTTGATCCTATTATTCCAGAAATAATGAAACAAAGTATTACCAGAATAATTTGGGGTTACCGGATTTCTGCATTGACACCATTTGTCATTCCATTCATCCCAATTTGTACTATTTGTATTCAGAGTCCTGTGCAGAAGCTCAAAAAACTCTTCCACATACTTCTTCAATGTATCCTCTTTCTTCTTCTCAGACCCTTGCGAGGCAGCGGGAACAATAGCTTGAATCATCCTTCTTCTTTGAATTTACTATCTCAGACAAAATACCTCAGACTAACAAGATTTTTCTCTCTTCGCAGAAAATCTTAGGATGCAGAAATGAGAGCTGTACAGAATCATACTCAATCATTCAAACTTATAGCCATTAAATCCTATGTCTTGTCCACTTGAATGCCAAATTCTTGCACTTGTAGTGTCATGCAATCATCTCTCTATCACTAATGCTGCCATTAATTCACACTATCTGATCCTAGCTGGAAAAGAGTGTACACTTTTCTCTTTTCGCACTTTTAAGCTTGAAACTAGCCACTTGTCAATCTGGCGCCAACCCATTGTACTTTAGTCATACTCAGAATAGTCCTTGCAAGTGAGTGATGTGACCTTTTACTTTAACCAGTCACACACTCGTTGTCTGTTTCTACCTTGGTTTACATCTTCTCCGGGTGAGTGATGACCTAATTTTCACTTCATCATTTGGTAGTCACATACTCGCTACCTTTCTACCCTTTGATTTTATGTCTATGCGAGTGTGCGATATTACCTCTTCTTCTCCCATTGCGGACTTGCTGCTCAACATTTAGCTTTGTTAGAATCCTTGCGAGTGAGCGAGTACACATTCATTTCTTAATCATTTCATAGTCACACACCCGTTGGCTTCTAAATCATTGCCTTTGGATTTGAGCGAGTTTCATTTTATCATGTACTTTATTGGGTCGCTCACTTGCACTGCAAAACACTTCAATTTATAATATTAGCGAGTGAGCGATGATCCTTGTTCTTCATTCAGTTGCAAACTCACTATTGAAAATTATTTATAACTTAATCCTTTGCGGTTGAGCGAGTGCTTTTATCAAAATCTTAAAACTCTCTTATCGCTCACTTGTTGACCCCTTTTTCTTTACTTCAATCTGTGAGTGGCTGAGCGACAACTTCATTTTTTCTCCATCGCGCACCCGTGGGCTTGAAAACTTAACTATCTCATCGACTGCGAGTGTGCGGTTGCCAACATTCTTTCTTTAATTGCACATTCGCTAAGCATTCTCCTTTTGTCTTTATTTATTAGTGAGTGAGCGATATCCCTTTTCTTTTCCTTATCGCATACTCGCGAGCTTATTTCTTTAAACTTCAAATCATCAGTGAGTGAGCGAGGAGATAAATGATCTCATAGTCGCATACCTGCTCACCTTTTAGAACATTGAAAAACACCTCTGCGACTGAGTGACGAGATTTCAACTGATAACTTCGGCATAACAGATCGCTTACTCACACTGCAAAACACATATGAGTTAATAATTGAACGAGTGAGCGACCTTTACAACCTGACTTCCTCGCACAGTCACTGAATTAAAGGACATACATGAAAACCTAACGCAGGTGTGCGAGTAAGCCCCTTTTAATAACACTTGCTCATTCACAGAGCATAAAGTTAACAACATAACATTAAAGCGACTATGCGACACACAAGATTTTAAGTCATCGCGGACTCGCTAAACCTCCTTTTAAATAAATTAATCCCTCGCGAGTGAGCGATAAACAGAACCATTTCCAACCCGCTCAGCCGCTAGCCTACGACCTGACTTCATAAATACATCGCGATTGCGTGATTTACATTTTATCAACCAAACTGCTCTCTCACACCACTAATTATGACTTGACACAATTTTACCGTGACTGCGCGATTGACACTAAAATCACTCATCACTCACTCGCACAACTTGAAAACATGTTAAAAGACCAACGCGACTGAGCGACAAACATTTGAAAACATAGCATCATTAATGAATTTTGACCTTCAAAGCACAGTAAGACATGGGATTTAAACTAGAAAGCGCGGGAAAACAAACAATGCCAGGAAATTGAAAATTTTCTTGGTACAGTGCTAACAATTCCTATGGGATATGAGGTGGATAATCCACTTCTTGAGGCATATACTGAAGATATCTTAAATAAACCCTTAGACCAAACTAAACAAAGGTTCGGTACATATGCTAAGAAGAGTCTTAAAGTTCATGAGGTGATCACTAGACCTATAAGAGAAATGAAGATCAGAAAATGAGTTGAGATGGTTGGAGAGATGATGGGATTTACTAAGGAAAAGATGACAGAAGAAAGAAAGAAATTTCAAGAGAAGGAAAAGGAAAAGGGGAAACAAAATATTACAGAAGATCCTATTTATGTTGATGTTGATACATATCTTGTATACATACCTTTTGCATTATCATCTAGAGGAAGACAAACAAGGAGTGCAATAAAATATTTTTTTAGTCCATTAGAGAATAAATTTGAAAAGAAATCAGAAACATTAAATTATCTACACCGAAGGCCACACCATTAAAATCAGTTAAGACAGAGAAAACCACAATAAATAAAGTTAAGTTAAGAGGAAAAAGGAAATATAAATGATACAAGGGTGATGACATATATGAAGCAACAGATTTAGATGATCCCGTGAAGAAGTTGAGAGATGAAGGAGCCAAGGAAACTAAAGTGGTGAGTGGTCCAACACCTAAAAGTGATTCTAAGGCTGATAAGGCTATGGTTATTTTTGGTAAGCCACTTTTCTCATGCAATGATGTTTTGAAGAACATGACATGTCCTGGCATATTAGTTCAATTGAAGAAGTATTATAAATTTTATGATGAGGGTGAGAAAAGAGAATTGGAGGATGGAACAATCACATATCTAAATAAGTATAATAGAGCATTGGTTGAGATCAAAGGGGACATCCCTGATGATCTATTTGATATAGTTGAAGCTAGGAGATTGACAACTCAGGAAAAGGATAAGGAAATCAGAGGATTGACTGGTCAATTTGTGCCCTGTTATTGATAAGGAGGAAGTATACATTCTACTTGAGGAAGCAAAGAAAAATTTGAACCGGAAGTCAAGAATAAACAAGCATGCTTGGGAATATAGGTGAAATTACCAAGGAAACATAGAAGGTAATGACACAAATTCTGATGAGAAAGCAATATGAGGTTGCACAGAAGAATAATGAGAAAATTGATGATCCATCGAAAATATCAATCCACATGACTATTGATGAACCAAACATCTTAATTTATGGTGTTCTTGTTACACTTTTAGAAAATGATGAAGATGAAGACATTCCCGGAGTTCATAACTATAAGGAAACAATAAAAGAGAGAGAATATGATCTTGATAAGGAATAAAAGGAAGATGAAGGGACAAAGATATATGATGATCAGAAAGATGAAAACATAGAGAACAGAAAAGTGGAGGAAATAGTGGAAGATTAGACACATGAAGGAGTTGAATATAAGGGTTTGAAAGTAGAGGCAAAGATTGAAGAGGTGGAAAGAGATACTGTAAGGGTGGTAGGTATTATAGATTTAGAGGAAATGTAAATTCAAGGTCCAATCCAATTGGATGCTCTTAGTCCCGAACAATTGATGGATATTGTTATAGTAGCACATACAAGAGCAATAAATCAGATCTTAAAGACACATAGGAAAGATAGTGAGTTGCTTACTCTTGCATCTCAAATTTTGTGCAAGATCTCACCTACCTATGCAATAAATCAGAATGAATCAATTTCAGGTCAATTGAAAATTTTATTGAAGGCAACTAATACACACTTTAAATGTTTAGAGAAGTCAACATTGGTGAAGGTACAAGGTGAATGTGAGGTTAAGAGAATAAATGAGTTGAAGGCTGAGATTTCCACGAACAAAAACTCTTTGGACTTGAAAATTCAAGGAGTAAAGAATGCTTTGATTGAAGGGAGAAAAATTTACAAAGGATTGTACTGGTGTAGAAAAAGTTATTAAGGAGATTGAGGCCAATTGATATATCAAAGGCTTTTGATCCTTTGAATACTTTAGCCTCAATGCATGTAGTGGAAGTGGCTACCCTACATGATAAAATCACAACACTTGTCACTGAAAAGAAAAATCTGAAGGGAAGAATTGGTCAACTTATGAGCTTAATTATTCCTAAGCTTGATATTTTGTTTAACAATATAAAGGAAGAAGAGCTTATCTATAACATGCCAGATACTCTAGATCTTCTAAATATAGAGAAAGCAACTTAGGAAATCTATGGGAAGATTGAGGTCATGGAGAGTATGAAGAAGAGTTGGGACAAAGAATTTGTAGCTCTGAGGAGCAATTTCTCAGACATTTTCAAACTCTTGTATGTACGCATAACTTGTATATAGTAAAGACTAATAGAATTTTGGTTTATTTTAGACATTTGTCATTGTTGTCAAAGGGGGAGAGATAAGGGGATAAAAATGACATAATCAACTCAGTGGGAGTACAAATTTTTGGACAAGGAGATTTTTTTTTGAAGTATGGCATTTTTGGTATTTTTGGACATTTAGTCATTTTTTGCTAAGTGTTTCCATCAATGCCAAAAGGGGAGATTGTCGGAAAGAGATACTGATATGGAGGATTTTTATGTTGTCATTGATGGAAACTATACACTATTCTAGTGATGACTTGCTATGATATGATGATACCGAAGGATAGATTATAGATTTGGCTAAGTATGGAATAGCAGACCCAATATATAGGTTTCAGTTTATGGATTGGTACAAGAGTGTATGATCAAGTTTTGAAGTGAAAACCTAGGAGGAGATTTAGATATGTATTATGTAATTTGGTTTATGATCACATTAGTTGATATTATCATTTGATCGAGTTACAACTTTCTAAGTATCAAGTAAAAAAAGTGCAGAGAAGAACATAGAAATTTGGGTATTAGATTGATGAGCGATCCTATTATATCGATGATCCAATTGGTTTGATTGTTAGAGATAATAGAGATGACATGTTTAATGACACATATGTTTGTGTTCAAGGTTAGGAACACATTTTGAGGTTAGATCTAGCTGACACTTCACACACTACACATTTTTTTATGATGCTAATAGTGAGATTTATTATATTTGATAATGGATATATAAGATCGATTTTTTGAGATGTTTTAGAAGATGAAATGGTTGGATATATTGGTGATATACTATGTATGGATGATGGATCAATGATCAGTGATTCAAATATCAGATAAACAGATTTACTTGGCACTTACATGAAACTATTTAAGCATTGTTTATGCTATTTCTCAGTTCACTTTTGTAGATGAAATATTTTGTATGGAAGTGGGACTCAATATTTGTTTTGAATTTGAGAAATGAGCTCTAGACTATAAGCTTGAATGCATGTGAATTCCCCTTATGTACTAAACCCCTAACAAGATAATTTATTTTTGCAGAAGTAATACTTGTGGGTTTCAACCCCACTGTGGTTTTTCCCTTAACTGGGTTTCCACAATAAAAATCATGGTGTTATGATGTTGTGGATGTTTTATCTATGTTTTAGTTGTTAACTTTTCATTGCTTTCAGTTTATGGTTAAAGAATTAAATTGATAGATCTAAAAAGTTTAGAACACTGATTCACCCCCACCTTCTCAATGTACCTCAATCCTAACATGAAATACCCAAAAGCATATACGACATAATAAATCATGTTAGCCCATAAAATCATCCTAATAATCATATTCCAAGTCTCGAATGAAAAATACACCAGATATCATCATAAAGAATCATGTCACCTCAATAACATCATCATGCAGATATGATCAAACCGCAACAACAACACTATCTAACCATCTATCACAACCAAATATTGGAAACAAAAATAATAAATTATCATCAATACTTCTCATCATGAAGATAATCATAATAATAAAACACTTGGAGTATATCTCATATCAAAATAATCATGGAACAAAATGAAACTTCAAGAGGCACTATAGAGACACTCATAGGGAAGTTTTACAAGCACATGTGGTAGGATTATAAACACATTTTCATTCCCTAGATGTTAAAATCACCATATTTTATGTACATATAGCCACCATTTTTATTGGGAGGGATACAATTATAGCCCACTATGGGATGGTTGAGGCAGCCCTTTAGCATACACATGTAGTGATGTAGGTGGCCACACCAAATACTGTGCAGGAGGTGATACAGGTTAGGCAAGAGGCTGTATACCACTAGATCTTATATGAGAAAGAAATGACACCATATCAGATGAATAAATAAAATCATTATATGGTCTCATTTGGGTCCTTTTTGCCTCAATGACATAGACACCTGGGATAGGATAAGGATATGATGATTTTGGAGGCTTGTAGTAGCCATTTTTGTATTTGACATCATTGTACTAATAAACTTATGATTTTTTGAGATATATGGGATAATATTATTTTTTGTGCCAATCTATAAGATGTGCATGTTTCTATCTATAATGACTATGTATGCATATGTCATAGTTCTCTATGTGATGTAAATGATGCATGATGCTAGATAGATGCATGATTTAAAGATGGTTATACATGTGATTTGCAACACCACATGATTATCTATATGGATGTGTGTACAAACTTATGGAAGGATGTATATTTATATGGGATTCATGAAATATTATGACATGGTTGATTTAATTCTATTTGATGAATATATACATGATATATTATGATTGAATAACTCATGTCTATGTAGTCCATCTGATGCTAGATGGTTATCTATATCATTTATGTGCTAACTTATGGTTTTATAGGATGATTGAGATGCACTAGATGGAATGCACCTAGGACCTATTATTTTAGTGTGTCATGGTACTCAATCATTTAGTGGATGGCTAATTAGACCGGAGAGGAGAGGAGAGAAATAGTAAATCAATGACCATAGGAGTAGTTATGGATGCAAATGGCTATGAGATGGGTATGGATAGATAGACATGGCGGCAATGATGAAATCACATGCCTAATATAGAGCTATATCATCATGGAGCTTATTATGGAAATTAGATACAAACATCTAGTTATGAGAAAAACTAGATGACTTGCATACCATTTGTAAGGATTTGAGACACTTTAAAGTAGGAACACATGTCCTTATTCATATTATACTCATAGGTCCTTGATGATCATAGAAAATCATGTATTTGGACAAGTCACAACATTACCACAATAATAGTCCACAAAAAAAACATACAAAAAGAAATGACCATGACCCATCATAGCTCCTCTAGTTTATGACATACTTAAGTAGCATAATAAACATGACATTAATATGAAATCAAGAAAGAAAAGCCCCAATACACCAACAATGATTAGATATTCTTGCCAAAGATGTGTGATTATTGTCAAAGTGATTAGGCTATAAGTCTCAATATAAAGGAAAGATGTCTATGCAATAATATTTTCACACAATAGGCATGCTAAGTGTCGGTCCTCTAGATGGTGATTTGGTTGTAGTTGAGTGTTTCTTTGAGTGATATTGAATTTTTTTCCTAGAGATCATTTCACAACCCAATAAAAAGTAATACCTATAACAAGTGGTACACAAAGGATCCAATTCTAAGACTAGGTAAGGAGAGATGCCCCTGGTTAGGAAAAAGATTTGTTTATTATGGGTGGAGAGAAAGTGGGAAATAATGGTGGAGCTTGGGAAAAATGATAAAGAAATAATAAGCCATGATACAGTGGCAATTTATTTATGACATGAGGTGGAAGATTTATTATGGGTAGGGTAGGGATTAATCAACTAGAATAAAAAAGATGGATAAGTGAGAGGCACTACATATGACATATGTTTCCATTTATTCACCATTGGATAGATTTTCACTCTCTACTTTTTTGACATTTTTTTATAATTTTTTTGTATTTTTTGGAAATATGTCTATGTAATAAGATTTTCACACAATAGGCATGCTAAGTCTCGGTCCTCTAGATGGTGATTTGGTTCTAGTTGAGTGTTTTCTTTGAGTGATATTATATTTTTTTTGTAGAGATCATTTCACAACCCAAAATAAATTAATACCTATAACAAGTGGTACACAAAGGATCCAATTCTAAGACTAGGTAAGGAGAGATGCCCCCAGTTAGGAATAAGACTTGTTTATTATGGGTGGAGAGAAAGTGGGACAAAATGGTGGAGCTTGGGAAAAATGATAAAGAAATAATAAGCCATAATATAGTGAAATTTTTTTTATGACATGAGGTCGAAGATTTATTATGGATAGGGTAGGGATTAATCAACTAGAATCGAAAAGATGGAGAAGTGAGAGGCATTACATATGACATATGTTTCCATGTCTTCATCATTGGATGTATTATTTCTCTCTACTTTTTTGTAGTTTTTAAAGAGATAGGATACTCTAAAGGGCTAGGTATAGAATTTGAAAATGTGCATACTATTCATTGGGTCTTCCAATGGTCCACATTTGGGGGTTGCAAAATTATATGCTCCTAATCTATAAAATACAACAATGATGAACTTGGACCCAACTGATTAGGTTTAAACTTGTCCTTTTCCTCTTAATTTTGTGGTTTTGTGGGTTCTCTTTAGGAACAAGATCACCAATCTCAATATGCATGACATGAAATTTTGACTATAGCTATGACACATACTTGTTGGTAAGCTTAGAGATGATTGAAAGCATTTTGTTTTTTATTTTTTCAAAAATTCTAGGTCCTAAAGTCGTGAGACTATGCATACTTTATTATCAATGATATTATGTAAGGAGACCCACAAGGAGAGTAACTCAACCTCTATAGGAAATGTGGCTTTGGATCTATAGAACAATAAATAAGGGGTGACACCTCTAGGGGTGCATTTATGCTAGTACAATAAGCACACAAGGCAACATTGAGTTGAATGTGCCAGTCATGAAGTTCCTTTAAATCAATCAGATTTCCACAATCCATTGAATTTAGAGCTGAATTTCTGGTTTTGATTGTGTGTGTTTTTTTGCATCAACGTTTCGGATCACATTCCGTGATCCATCATCAGGATGAGCAGAGAGCAATAAGGAAAAATAATCATCATGAAGTTCCTACCTTCATTGACCATTCTCTTAAGAATTTTTAAGATATTTTTATTAGAGGGCTTAGCTTGACAATTTACCTGGGGATAATAGGGTATGGAAAAATAATGGTAGACATGGAATTTATCATAGAGTTCATGAACCATTATCTATGATAATGAAAATGTGAACACCATACCGAAAAATGATATAGTTTATGACAAATTTTGGCTATTTTTATTCAAACAATCGAGTTAGGGGGATGACTTCAATACACTTTGTAAAGTACTTAGTGACAATGATGATGAATTTGTGGCCATTGGAAGAAAGGGAATGGATCTTACCCACAAGGTCGATTCCCCATTGACAAAAGGGCCAACACATAGTAGTTAGTTATAATTCATGAGTATGTGCATGTACCTGACATTGTTTATATTTCTTCACAAATTGGTATGCATATTTTTCCATGGTTAGCCAATAATGTCTAGTTCTAATAAGTTTCTTAGACATAGTTGGACCACTAGAGTGAGCCCCACGTATACCCTCTTGTACCTCTTTTACAGAGGTTGAGACTTCATCAAGCTCAAGACATCTAAGGAGAGTAACAAGTAGACTTTGCCGATATAAAATCAGAAGGGTTTCATAGATGAAAGTTAAACATTCTTTATTGGAGATGTTAGGGGAAACATGTTATTATGGAGGTAGGTGTATATATCTCCATACTAGGGAGAATCGAGATAAATTTTTTAACGTACAAACTTAGATTGAGAGACATCATATGCATGGACCAAGAGATGTTCCACTAAGAACTCACAATGTGTGGAATTATGTGGCATGTCCAATAAAGATTCAAAAGTGGCCTTGGCATTGATAAATTTGTTGTTATCCCTTAGGATTCATTTAAAAGTGATCATAGTATAATATGGTTTGAAATCATTAACCATCCATATGTAAAGCATTAGGTTCTCATTTTTTTACAATAGTCCTCACTCACTTGTCTAATAATCAATTAAAGGAATCTCCTTAAATATGTATCTATTGAATCTTTATTGTACTGCCGTCCTAAGACTAGTAACGAGTGCCTTATATTTTGAGATATTGTGTGTACAAGGGAATGCCAATATGTATGCCTTAGGAATATAATCCCCATGTGGAGTGACAAACATGATACCAACACCTAAATTGTGTTGTGTAATGACCCTTAAAAATAAAGCTTCCATGGTTGTGTAGGTGTTATAGTGAAGATTGCTTAATTATAAAAGTTTGAAACTAATTGATAGTTATCGACCATGGGTGCATGCACAACTTGATCGATTATAGCTTGCCCTTTGATAGCTTTTTGTTCCACATACTCAATGTCAAATTCTCTTAGAAGCATAACCCATTTTAAGTAAATGAATTTGAAATTTAGGATGATCTCTATGATTTAAATATTGTTCCCTTCTTTTATTTTACCACTAATATATTTTTTATTAGGGTAACAAGGGGAAGAAGAACATATAATAAACAATTATACAAAATAATAAAATACATTTCTAATTAGATAGACATCAAGAGAGAATGAGGTTTAATCACTAATGGGCTTAAGAAAAATGGATTATTTGTACAATTATCCATACATAAATGATTTGGTGAAGGAATTTCAATACATACAAGATTATATAAGTTAATTTTTTTCAAATAACAAGGACTCCAATTGCATACAACTTTTTTTTAAAATTTAAATAATACAAGAAAAGCACCACAAAAGAAGAAGAACAATCAATCAAATTCTGAAATTTATTATTTGATTTTTTTATTGAAATAATTCAAAAAGAACATTACAAAGGAAGTAGAAAAATCAGACAAATCAATCAAACATGTCCAAACAAAATACCAGGCCTTCAAAGAGAAATACACGTTATATGATAACTTATTGAGCACAAATAACCGGAGAAGTCTATGCAGCCATCAGATTTTCTAATGTTACCAAAAAAGGTCTTAATTTTTCTAATGTTACCAAAGACGATCTTAATTTTTTTTAACTCTCCTTAATAAAAGTTAAATTTCTGATGGCTAAATAACCCATTTACCAAGTCATTAGAGCAGTCAACTTTCTGACTTGCCAGTGCTTGAATTCGCTGACGTTGTCACCTGATTGGAAGTGCTCGCTACATTGTTAGAACCCGAATCTGCAGGAGCAGGAAAGTCTGACGATAGAGAAGAGAAACCTTGTTCAAGAGGAGAACATGTGGGCAGTGTGCTGGGTAGATGAGGCATTGGCACTTCAAAGTTCAAGAGCTGGAGAACTTGCCTTATTTTGGGTCTTGTAAAAGGATCTGGATGAGAACACTACAATCCTATCATCATCACCTGTTCTAATTCTGCCCTGTCAAACTCCCCCATTAAACTGTTGTTTGCGGCATCGAACAACCTTCCTTCACCATACAATCCCCAAACCCAATCTACAAGCCGTATTTTTGAGCTTTCCAGGTTGTGATCTAGCACCGGCCTTCCGCAGGCTCTTTCCAAAGCAACTGCGCCAAAGCTGAACACATCTGACTCTATGCTAGATATTCCCGTGGCTGCACATTCGGGTGCCAGGTACCCAAAAATCCCCACTATCTTGCTGGTTTGAAGCCATTCATCATGCTTCACCAGGCGCGCCAATCCAAAATCCGCCAGCTTCGCATTGAATTCAGAATTGAGCAAAACATTGCTGGATTTGATATCCCTGTGCACTACGCATTCTTCACATAGCTCGTGAAGATAAAGCAGCGCACTGGCTATGTCAATGGCGAGCCTATATCTGCGGCTCCATTCTAATTCCCCTCTCCTTTTACCAAAAAGGAAACTGTCTAGACTCCCGTTGGGCATGTATTCACACACCAACAGCAACTCGCCCTTTTCATGACACCACCCCAACAGCTGAACCAGATTGCGATGTCTCAGTCGGGTGATTGTGCTTATTTCGGCAAGGTACTCCTTTTCCCTTGCTTTGATCCCGCAGATATGCGCTTCACTGCAACTATTTCATCAGTTCTCGCCAAAATACCTTTGTACACATCCCCGAATCCTCCTCGCCCAAGCCTTTTTTCCTCGCTGAAGTTACTGGTGCTTGAAGCGAGCTCCGCGTATGTAAATTTCCGCGGTACACATCCCTGTGCTATATCCATATCTAGCTGCTTTTCCTCTCCCCTGCCGTGTTTTTTCCCTCTCATTCGCCAAATGGCGAAGAACACCAAAATCAGCACAACCAAAACGACAGAGCTGACTGCTATACCTACTTTCCACAAAACTTCACTTTCATACATGGTTTTATTTCAGATGAACCAGAGATAACACTAGTAAAGTTTGCTGTGAAGTTCCAAGAAAGTAGTGGATGAATCTCGCTTGAGCTACGGGCTGCAGCTGAAAACCCCACCACAACATTTTCAGGAAGATATTTTGTCAAATTTATGTTAACTTATATGACAACTGACCTACTTCTTTGCCCTCTGATCCAGCAGACACACTCAACATATTTTCCTGGCCGCGGTAATCTATCCTAGCGTACCATATCTTACCATTATTCAATCCGTGAGACAGAGGAACAGAGACTTGAGAATTTATACTATTGACATCGATTCCAATGTGATCGTCATCTGAGTCCCAGAAATTAGTTTTATATGTGTCGAACTCAACAGCTACAAGTTGGTTGGAAAAATCAGCATTATGCTGGGGACTAAAGAGGCCGAGCCATCCGGCATCTGCTCTGTAGGCGACGTGAAAACCAGATGTCAGAGACGCCATGAAGAAAGCAAACCCATCGCCACCGATATCAGATCGGTTCTCTTCGTTGTCACGAGTCCAGTTTATTTGGAATTGAAAATGCGTGGTGAAGTTGGAATTGCCAAGCGGAATTGGAGTACTGTAAACTACTCTGCCTGCACTTCCGCCGTTTAGACCCTTTGTGATGTCTGTAAGTTGGAACACATTTCCATCCTGCATAAACTTCGCATCACCATCCAGCTGAACATGGTTTGTGCCATTTAGTTCGAAGCTTGTGGATGACACATTTTCTGCTTCTATAATTGAGATTTGTAACAGAAGACACTGTGATACTATATATATAGCAACTGCTACTGTTGAGACACTCAGAGCCATTAAGATACAGAGAGTTTTGCTAGAAATAAATCAGCTTTATCAAAGATGGAATGGATTCTATTGCGTAGGCAATTAGAATTTGACTCAAAGAAGATAGTTTAGATCGTTTGATTGATTAGGAAGATGACTGAGACAATTTATCTTCTATGTTTGGTTGCCAATTTCAAAGAATAAACCAGAGCAGTCTGTCTGTTAATTCATTAACAATAGCTGTGTGTTCAGCTACTGCTTCAAATGCCGAATGAAGGAACCACCCAAGAATTCCTTGACAAAGTCTGCAACAAGTATTTTAACTTTCTTAAAATCCAATTTATGCCTTCAATATCAATACGCCCTTTACCAAAGGGAACCAGAGTGCATACCTTTTCAATGTAGCCAATCACTCCATCATCTGTAAGTTTGTTGCCATTTGAATCTGTCACATGAAATACTGTAGCAGAACAGAGCAGAACAGGTTGTCAACACAAACTTAAAGAACAAAAACCACAGAAAAAACTAAAACAGAATCTGTGTACAATAGAGAACACACCGTCCATGAACCACCTGCCATCAGAGGACATATATGCCTTGCTCGCATTAAGATTCAAGTCCGCTAATACCTGTACAGCCTCCAAAAGGATGCCGTATTTATTTGCACTGTCCACCTGCAAATCATCAATACAATGCCAACATTAACTCCGGATCTTACAAACATCGACTCCAATTCTCGAAAAAACACTTCACTCCAGAAATTTTAAAACTCTGTCCTCAAAGTCTACAAAACTAAACAATCCAGATCCAAAGCAATTTTCCATTACCTATTTGGGGCGCGATTCGGCCAGAAAGATTCATGTTTGAGATATGCATCACATTGAACCCCAGCCCAGAAACCCATCGAGAAACTCAGAAGATGATTTCAAATTTTATCTATTGTGTGGGAAGATAGTGCCGTCGATTTTGATGCCTAAATTGGATTTTGATATCCAAAATCCAAATTACAGTTTAGCCTTCCAAACGACGGATTGGAAGTTCCACACCCAATTCCGCTCCAATTGTATTGCCTAAGACAATTCCACGATTATGAAATGAAAAAGATATAAATTGCTTAAGAAAGTCTCATCCAAAGATAGTCACAGATGGAGTAATCAAAGGTGCATTCAAAGATGGACTACTAAAAGAGCCAGTAGTGAATATATATAATGGATAGTAATTCAAGGGAAAAACTTTCTTTATTCTTGCAGAATAAACGTAAACAATTCTTGCTTAACTCTTGGGTTGATAGGAATGTATTTGTAAAAAGTGTAGCAAGCGGACAGAGTGGATACAACACAACACAAATTCAGAAATAAACATGCAAAACATAAAGAGGATTTATCAAACTGTACTACAACAGTTATTATTCATTAATCAATATAAAATCTATCACAACTCCTATGAATGCTACAGTATTCTTTGTACTCATGATCTACAATAATCAGATAAACATCTGATACTTAAATCCTTGCACAGTGCCTCTATTTATAAAGTACTCAAAACTTTCTAGAGTTCATTACAGTCAAAGAACACATGTGAAAGTAAACAAAGATCACATGGAGGTTGGCAGTCAAAAACATGTACAAAAGATGCAGCTGCAATACATCAGTCAAAAGTCATGTACATTAAATGGCTATGGTCCATAGTTCTATATGGCCGGCAGTGGTTGGCAATTCAAGATGGTCGGCAATGAAGAAATTAAAAGCAATCAAATTACTGTATAAGGAGAGTCTCGGCGTCTCATTCTGTACATGGATTAAAGAGGTAGACCTGTTCCTAAAGGAGGAAATATTGCATGCGCATTCATAGGCCGTATTTCGATGTAAGAGCTTGTTCTGTCCCATGATGTTAATTTAGTAAAGCAAATTATTCGGAGGATGAAGTGTGATTGTGGAGGCAATTTAGAGGAGCCACTATGTAATATTTTATTTGACCTGTGATATATTTAGAGGAGCCACGAGGTAATATTTTATTTGACCTGTGATATAAAAAGTCTCTTATGTGGGATTCCAATTAGGGGAAAGCACAGGGTACTTGAAAGGTTTGAATTGTTGTGAGGGTTAGTATTTTTTAATCCAATGACAATACCAATATAACCTATTGATTGAACAACAAGATTCTAATTTTTATGTAGTTTTTTATTAATAATTATAATAGAATAAATTATTTAAAATTTATATAGCCTA
>MU223104.1:1609091-1622568 GCA_018584345.1 Thuja plicata
ATGTGCCTTGTGTCCTTTCTTGTGACATTTATAACAATTACCAATGAAAGTAGATTGTGATTGAGGAATACCTTTCATTTTGTTTCTGCAAATGTTTGAGGTGTGGCCTGGTTTTCCATAGTGATTGATAGCTTCTTGGTTCTTGGAGTTGTATAAGCATCCCTTTGATTTGATTGATTAGATGATTCTCCACTGTCAGTGTACCCTAGACCTGTGTAGTTGTTGACTCTTCTTTGTCAGTCAAGAAAATCATCCATTCTTTTATTTCTATCTTCAACTTTCTTGATTAATTCATTGTGCTAATTCTGAATTCTGACTTCATGCTTTAGCTTTTCATTCTCTTCTCTTAGCTGACCGATGATCTATATTCTTTCAATGAGTTCAGTATTTAATCTTTTTGCCTCTTGACTCATAAGAATAATATGATTGATAATCTCATGGTGGTGATCAATAAGTCTTTGAATCATTGATTCTTTTTCTTGTAGATTCTCTATGATTTTCCTCCTATCATCAATTACCAATGTTCTCTTTGATTCAGATTTTCTTGGATCATTCATGACATCAATCATTTTTACCATCTGAGTCTCTTGACCAATTTGCATCATCTTGATTTGCTCTGTCAGATGTAGATTGACCTCTTGTAGACTTGTGATGATGTGACACCCAACCTTTCTCTTCAAACCCCAAACTCTCTTAGGGCTTCCTTAGGTATTTCACCTGACCAACTAGGGCTTCTACTCACCCTAGGCTCCCTAGGATCCTACTCAAGAGATCCTACCTATTCAGTTGGGGCACATCAACAAAGTAGAACCATACTTGCTCACTAGCTTCTCCAATCCACAATCAACCTCAAGTCCATCAAAGGCCTCCAAGGGTGTTATCCATTCATCTAGGGTTTCATTAGATCCCTATTGACATCTGAAAACCCAAAAACACTATAGTCATGGGTGATTACAACCCACAAGTGTAAATACACCAAAAAAGCTGCAAAAAAAGGCTACAAGGATTAGCCCTTAGTATGGACTTAAATTGAATTATCTTGAAAAACCTCTTAACAATGCCACAAAAAAATCACCAATATGGATACCCCTTTTAGAGTACTTATAGATTTTATCAGTTTTAAGCCCCCAACTTGTCCGTACAGTCAAAGCACAAATTTAGGCTTAAAAGAGGGTTTCAAGGGTTTCATTGCTGACAGTGGCAAAGTTTGTTTTTGTCCCTCTTGGGAACCTTTCCAAAAATTCTCCTTTAGACTGGAGTTAGTATAAACCTCCTTATTTCTTTCCACATGCTTGGATTGAGGCATCAGTGCCCTCAACCCTCTCCATTTCCCGCTGTCTGCTCTGTGATCCCTAACCAAGTTACAGTTGGCTTGCCTAGGGCATCACTTCAAAAATGCTTGCTGTGCTTTTCTTGGGCCCTATTGTAGTGTAAATAGAGTACATGGAGTCTAGTTCCAAATCCCAAGAGACCATAGGAATCCAAATGTGGGAAGTGGCCCTAAGACCCCATTTTACACTTGCAACTCTGTTCAGACCAGCGAACTGGCAAAACCAAAATGAATTTCTAAAGTAGTACAAACTGAAATAAAAACTCAAAAAAAAACCACACAAAGATTCACAATAACAACACAAAACTTATCCAACACAAAATTTAAGCCATCTAATCCACTTCTTATTCAAATACCTTCCAAAACACCAAAATTAACAAAGAGATGCTTATGCATAGTCCGTACAGTGCTTGTTCAAACTTGACCAACCCAATGAAAAGGTTGTCCTTGGAATTTTATAGTTTCCTACCTTGCATTCTTAACTATATAAGATAGTTATATCATTGCCAACACACGAATACTAAAAAGTTACTCACAGCAAGAAAAGTTGTCAAGACAACATGACAACTTTTTTAGCAACTTTTGCTCCAAATGGAGTTAGATTTCCAAACTTGTCCTAAAAACCAAATGAACATGGAATATGCATAAAATGACCTCAAATAACCTATCTAAGGCCTTAGGAACCTTGCTAGACCAATTTACCAACTCTAGGACCTAAGTCACCTAGTTGACAACAAATAGCAACTTCTAGCAACTTGGCCATTTTGGGCCTTTCCAACTTTCCTAAACACACCAAAGGACCAAATGGTTCCTCTTATTGAACTAGTGATGTGGCTAGCATCACTACAAGACAAAATAAAAAATAATCCCTAGGTCTTACACTAGCCTACCTAGGTGCTCCTGCACCATACCCCCCCCAAGGAACTAGGCTAAACTTGATGGGATCATGTCCAGGGGTATGCCAACCTTCTGAAACTCTGGCTTAGAAACCCAAGTAGCCTCTGAAGTTGGCTTGCCCTTCCACTTGATGAGGTGCTCCATATACACCTTGTGCCTTGTATACTTCCTCACCCTTGAGTCTAACACCTTCTCCACCTCCAACTGGCTATTAGTAGGTGCTGCAGCAGGTTCAAAATCATCATGAACATCTGGAGTGATCTGAGGTAGGTGACCTTTATATGCCACCAAGTCCTGCACATCAAAAATAGGGGATATGCCTAAATTAGAAGGTAAATCTACCTTATAGGCATTTTCTCCATACTTTGCCAATATCTTGCAAGGGCCCACTCTTCTCATCTGCAGCTTGGTAGGAATACCTTTTTGAAGCCTTTCTTTGTTCAGATGGACCATCACATAGTCCCCAACAACAAACTAAACATCCTTCCTCTTTTCATCCACCTTGGCTTAGAGTTTTTGGGTATTATCTTGGATGGTCTTCTTGACTTGCTCCTGAATCTCCTTCATGGCTTGTACAAAGTCTTCAGCCTGACCACTTCTTTGATCCATGTCTCCAAGATACCTCAATTCACACACACCTCTTGGATTCATGCCATAAACAATCTCAAAAGGGCTCTTGCCAGTGGTCCTATTCTTGCTATCATTGTAGGAATATTACGATTATGAGATGATGACATCCCAAGTTTGGCCTTACTCCTTAGTTAGGCACCTAAGAAGGTTACCTAAGGTCCTGTTAACCACTTTAGTTTGACCATCAGTTTATGGATGGTAAGTTGAACCAAAAGACATGTTTGTGCCAAGCTTCTTTCACAAGGTCTTCCAGAAGTGAGTCATGAATTTG
The DNA here is from genome assembly GCA_018584345.1 of Thuja plicata. Classification (NCBI taxonomy): domain Eukaryota; kingdom Viridiplantae; phylum Streptophyta; class Pinopsida; order Cupressales; family Cupressaceae; genus Thuja; species Thuja plicata. The sequence continues at coordinate 1,612,220 of MU223104.1, forward strand.
ACATCCCTATCAGACACTATGCTTAATGGAAGTCCACGGATCCTTACAACCTCTTTGAAAAACAAGTGAGCAATATGAATTGCATCATTAGTTGTCTTACATGGGATGAAATGCCCCATTTTACTAAATCTATCAACCACAACATAGATGCTATCATAACCTTGCTTAGTTTTAGGCAAGCCTACAAAAAATCCATACTTACACAATCTCATGGCCGGTTTGGAATTGGTAGGGGCTGGTAAAGACCTGCATTTCTCATTCCTCCTTTTTCCTTCATGCACACCATGCGCTGCTCCACATACTTGGTCACATCCTTGACCAAATTAGGCCAATAATAGAACCTTCGCACTAGTTCTATGGTCTTGCTGACACCAAAGTGTCCACTCAAACTGCCATTATGCTTCTCATGTATTAGGTTCTCCCTCATAGAACCCCCAGGCACACACAACTAGTTACCCTTGAATAGTATCCCATTTTGTAATGTATACTCTAAAAATATGATATGAAAATGGTTTTCAAAGTCCATGCATACCTTGTAGGCTTCAGCAAAGTCCTTATCTTCTTTGTAAAGATTCTAAAAAATCTCCACTCCAATGCTATGGAGCTAAATCTCTTGGACTGTCAAAACCCTTCTACTCAATGCATCAGCAACCTTGTTCAATTTCCCCTTCTTATGCTTGATTATAAAGGTGAAGGCCTACAGATACTCCATCCACTTTAAGTGCCTGTTGCTCAACTTCTCCTATGTGTTGATGTAGCTAAGAGCCTGATTATCTATGAGCACAACAAATTCTTTTGGCAACAAATAGTGTCTCCATTTCCTAAGACATTGGACTAAGGCATAAATCTCTAGGTCATAGGATGAGTACTTTTTCTTGGTCTCGTTTAGCTTCTCACTATAGAAGGCTACTGGCCTACCTTCTTGACTCAAGACCCCACCTACTGCTAAACCACTTTCATCACATTCTAAGGTAAATATTTTTTCAAAACTAGGCAATTATAGGATGGGTTGAGTGGCTACTTGTTTCTTCAACATATCAAAAGACTTTTCAGCCTCTAAGGTCGACTTAAACTTGGACTTAACTCTCCCCTTTATTGTATCAAGTAAAGGTGCACAAATACCACTAAAATTTCTAATGAACTTCCTATAGAATTGGGATAGTCCATGAAAGCTTCTTACCTTAGTAGTTTTGGTAGGTGTTGGCCAATTTAGTATAGCAGTAACTTTCTCCTTGTCCATTTTCAACGATCCTTTAGACACCACAAAGCCTAAATACACCAACTCTTTCTTGAAAAAGTCACACTTCTCCAAGTTGATGGCTAGCTTCTCTTCATGAAGCCTCTTCAAAACTGCCTCTACATGCTTGACATGTTCCTCCTTATTCTTTCTATAGATGAGGATATCATCTAAGTACACCACCACATATCTACCTATGAATTCTTTGAGCACTTCATCCATGAGCCTCATGAATGTGCTAGGGGCATTGGAAAGGACAAATGACATAACAAGCCATTCATAGAGACCATCCATAGTCTTAAATGTTGTCTTCCACTCATCCCCCTCCTTGATCCTTATTTGGTGATACCCACTCTTCAAGTCTAACTTGGTGAAATACATAGCACCTCCTAGACAATCCGTAAGGTCTTCAATTCTTGGAATAGGAAACCTATACCTGATTGTAATTTGGTTAATGGCCCTTGAGTCCATACACAACCTCCATTTTCCTCCCTTCTTGGATGCCAAAACCATTGGGACTACACAAGGACTTATGCTTTTTTTATCAAACCTTGGTCCATCAATTCTTGGACTTGTCTTGCTACCTCTAGGTTATGATCTGGAGTGAGCTTATAGGATACTTTATTTGGAAAAGAGGCACCTGGTACAAATTCTATTAGATGACTTATAACCCTCCTAGGAGGTAGGGTGGCTGGGGTACCATCACTCACAATGTCCTTATATTTTCCAAGCAAAGTTTGGACCTCACTTGGTAAGGGCTCCTTGACTGATTTCTCTTCATTTGTGGACTCCAGTATCACTACAAATCCTTGGATTTCCTTATGTTTAAGGCCCTTTACAAACTCCTTTCCACCACATAGCAGCACACTAGGCAATTGGGACCGTGTTTCATCCCCTTCCAACAAAGACTAAATTTTGAAAGTCTTGGCTCCATTTTTGAAGGTTATGGCATTAGCCCTGCCATCATACACAACCTCCCTATCAAATTTCCAAGGCCTCCCTAGAAAAATATGAAAAGAATCTATGGGCAAAATATCACACAACAACCGGTCCTTATAGCCTACATTAGAAAAGTCCACCCATGTTTTCTCATTAACCAAAATGCTTTTCTCTTTGTTCAGCCAAGTGACCCTGTAGGGGTTGTTATGGGGAATCTTCTTTAGTTTGAGCTTAGTAACAATCTCCTTTGATATCACATTATTAGTTGATCCTGAATCAACCATGACCTTGCACACTTTCCCTAGGATCTTGCATTTGATCCTAAACAAGGCCCTTCTATGTATAGGCTCATCAGGGGCTAGTTGCTTAATCAACACCCTTCTAAACATGAGGTTCTCACCCTTTTCAGATTCAATGTGATCTATGTTAGCATCCTTGCAGCTTACACTATCCTCTTGGGCATAGGCCAATCTTTTGTCTTGATTTGAAGAAGAGGGCTTGTCTGGGAATCTATAGGCAGGATGGCCTAGCTGCCCACAATTGTAACACTTCATAGTTGCAAAATAAGAGCTTCTCCTACCTCCTCTACCTCTGTTTGATCCTCCTTGATTTCCTCTCCCTCTATTGTAGCCACCCCTTATAGAGTTATCACTAGTTTTCTCTATTAGCTTACTCTCCCCTTGGTTCCTTTGCTCACTACCTTTCCCTTGGTAGCCTCCCCTTTGACCTCTCTGATTTTTGCCCTTTCCTTTATCTTTGAAGTTAGAATCCCATTTTCTCCTATTCTTTTCTTCTACCTTCATAGCTAGCTGATGACACATTTGTATAGTAGTAGGGGCCCACAAGGTAAGCTCCTCTTGGATATTCCACTTCAAGCCCCCTAAGTACCTGGCCACCTTGAGTGACTCCTCTTCTTGCTTCTTGGATCTCAAACATAACCTCTAAAATTCCTCAGTATAGGAGATTACATCTCTTTTTTTATGCTTCAATCCTTGCCTCTTTTTATGGAGTTGGATCTCAAAGTCTTCAGGTAGGAAGTTCTCCTTTATCTTGTTAGCCATAGCACTCCAATTTTCTATTGGATTCTTACCCATGCTGACTCTTTTGTCTTGCACATATTTCCACCATGTTAAGGCTGAGCCTCTAAGCCTTGATTTAGCCACCTTAACCTTTTGTGCCTCTAAGACACTCTCACACTCAAAGTGATTCTCCATGCCATCTAACCAATCCATGAATGCATCAATATCCATCTTACCACTAAAGAGTGGCACTCCTTCCAAACCTTTACCTCCTAGGGCTTTGATAGCCTTCAAGAAGGGATCTTCTTGCAAGATAGGATCATGTTTAGGTACAATGTCTTCCTCTACCACCTTCTTACCCTTCCCATCTTCTTCTTCCTCTCTTTTCTTAGCTGCCTCTGCAACTGCATCCAATTTGTTCTTCACCTCTTCCAATGCTTCTTCAATAAGCTGGTTTCTTTTCCTTTTCTCATCAACCTCTTTGGCTAATTCCACATTAGTCACCATCCTGGATTCACCCACTGATTCTTCAGCAACTTCGGACATCCACTGCTTCTTCCCAAATCTCTAACCTACTCTGATACCACTTTGAAGTGACACCCAACCTTGTTCTTCAAACCCCATAATATCTTAGGGCTTCCTTAGGTCTTTCACCTGACCAACTAGGGCTTATACTCATCCTAGGCTCCCTAGGCTCCTACTCAAGAGATCCTACCTATTCAGTTGGGGCACATCGACAAATTAGAACCATACTTGCTCACTAGCTTCTCCAATCCACAATCAACCTCAAGTCCATCAAAGGCCTCCAAGGGTGTTAGCCATTCATCTAGGGTTTCATTAGATCCCTACTGACATCTAACAACCCAAACAACACTGTAGTCATGGGTGATTACAACCCACAAGTGTAAATACACCAAAAAGCTGCAAAAAAAGGCTATAAGGATTAGCCCTCAATATGGACTTAAACTGAATTATCTTGAAAAACCTCTTAATAGTGCCACAAAAAAATCACCAATATGGATACCCTTTTTAGAGCACTTGGAGATTTTATCAGTTTTAAGCCCCCAACTTGTCCGTACAGTCAAAGCACAAATTTAGGCTTAAAAAGAGGGTTTCAAGGGTTCCACTGCTGACAGTGGCAAAGTTTGTTTTTGTCCCTCTTGGGAACCTTTCCAGAACTTCTCCTTTGGACTGGAGTTATTATAACCCTCCTTATTTCTTTCCACATTCTTGGATTGAGGCATCAGTGCCCTCAACCCTCTCCATTTCCCACTGTCTGCTCTGTGATCCCTAACCAAGTTACAGTTGGCTTTCCTAGGGCATCACTTCAAAAATGCTTTCTTTGATTTTCTTGGGCCCTCCTGTAGTGTACATAGAGTACATGGAGTCTAGTTCCAAAAAACAAGAGACCATAGGAATACAATGGTGGGAAGTGGCCCTAAGACCCCATTTTACACTTGTAGCTCTGTTAAGACCAGTGAACTGGCAAAACCAAAATTAATTTCTAAAGTACTACAAACCGAAATAAAAACTCAAAAAAAAACCACACAAAGATTCACAACAACAACATAGAACTTCTCCAACATAGAATTTAAGCCATCTAATCCACTTCTTATTCAAATACCTTCCAAAACACCAAAATTAACAAAGAGATGCTTATGCACAGTCCGTACAGTGATTGTTCAAACTTGACCAACCCGATGAAAAGATTTTCCTTGGAATTTTATAGGTTCCTGCCTTGCATTCTTAACTATTTAAGATAGTTAGAGAATTTCCAACACACGAATGCTAAAAAGTTTCTCATAGCAAGAAAGGTTGTCAAGACAACATGACAACTTTTTTAGCAACTTTTGCTCCAAATGGAGTTAGATTTCCAACTTTTCCTAAAAACCAAATGAACATGGAATATGCATAAAATGACCTCAAATAACCTATCTAAGGCCTTAGGAACCTTTCTAGACCAATTTACCCATTCTAGGACCTAAGTCACCTAGTTGACAACAAATAGCAACTTCTAGCAACTTGGCCATTTTTGGCCTTTCCAACTTTCCTAAACACACCAAAGGACCAAATGGTTCCTCTTATTGAACTAGTGATGTGGCTAGAATCACTACAAGCCAAAATAACAAAGAAGCCCTAGGTCTCACACTAGCCTACCTAGGTGCTCCTGCACCATGTGATCTCTTCGACTGATGTGTCTAATGCTTTTCTTGTTGTTGATTCAACTGAGTTGAAGTAATCTGGGATCTCCTCTTCTTGATAATATTTTTCATTAAGCCTAGATGCCATAATATTTCTTTCATAAAGAAAATTTCTCATGCTCACTCTCGCCTCTTTGTACCACTTATAGTAAATATGAATTTGTAACTGCTCATTCTCAATAGTCTTGTCCAGTCTGTACTTTTCCATTGTCTTGATTTTTTCTCTTAAGTCTTTAAGCTTTTCAAGAAAGATACTTAGCTCTGATACCAATTGTTACAATTACTGAAATGATGTACTGAGAGGGGAGGGGTGAATCAGTACCTCTAAAACTTTTATGTGATTAGCCCATTAACCTTTGTGTCATTAGATTTGTATATCCACCTATCTATCTGTTCATCTTTCTTTATGTATGTGAAATCATAACATAAGTTCTTTACATGTGTAAAAATTCAAGAAACATACATGAAAGTAAATAACACACAACACAAGATATGATATCATAGAAAACTCCTGTTAGGAAGTAAAAACTATGGTGGGGATGTCACCCACAAAAATTCACTATCTACAGATAAGAAGGGAGCCGATTAAGGTTTACAATTTGATCACTTATGATGATCTACCCTGTTAGGATTATTAGAGTGGAGACTTGTTAGGATCTACTTCGTTTGAAGCTTTAACAACACCATTAAGTGTGCACTCTATTAAGATATTTATCAAGAACTGTTAAGTCCACCTTCTACTAAAGGATTTCTAATGTGATGCACTTGTTAGAATGCAACTACATTATAAATGTTGATATGATAGTATATGCAATCTCTAATTGCTGATAACAGATCCTATAAAGCTTACAATGTATATGTAATCACCTTGAGTGATTGAATGATACCTTGTCTCTACTTGTCAGTATCCTTGTCTATGTTCTTGAGAACTGATATGATCTGTTTCTAAACTTTGCATGAATTCACTTCTACTTCTTAGATGCTCTTCATGGATACAATCATTTTTCAACTCTTATCATTACAAATGATTGAACATCTATATATACTAGTTTCTAGGTCCATTCTTGATTCACACTTTTCAAGTTAACTTTGGATCCAAGGTTTACAACTTGACCTTGATCTTTAGTTAGTTATGTTTTAGATCCATTAGGATGCTTTAAAACAATTACAATATACTTTCTTGACCCTCAAGTAATAATTTAAAAAAAATTAAAACTCTATAAATAGAATTACAATGTTTTATCTGATGTGGAAAGCCAGATTCACTATTTGCGGGTTCTGTAACTGACTGTCGGTTTTGATACTCGAGCTGCTCTGTCAGTCTATTGGGTTTCTTTCATTCTTTGCTCTGTCAGGATTCTTCTTTGTTGGTGTCCCTGTATTGAACTATTCATCAGGTTCCTTGCCTTTTCTGCTCTGTCAGAGATGTTCTCAAAAATATACTATCGGTGATGTCCTTTATGCTTTGTCGTTGGTTCAACACTTGTCTGTTTTTGTCGGGTAATTTTATACTTAGCATTTTCATGACAAGAATTGTCATCTCATCGAGTAAGGCAGTATGATGTCTATTGGGTATGCCTATACCAATGATCTCTGCTATGTTTTTCCTTTGTAATACTAATGGAAAAACTTAATGTCATCATGAGGATGTAACGAAGAACCTTGTGAGGAACATTTTTTGTCATTTGATCATCTTGATATCTGCTCGTATGGCATTCAGGGCATTCTATTGCATTTTTCATGTTCTTTATGATAAATAATATGATCTTTGGGACAAGCATCTATTTATTGATACTCCATTCCAATCTATTTCATAGTGGCACATAATTCTGTGTACGAGTGAGGGAGAACATTTGATGGTGTTAATAGAAACTCACCTATCAATCTACAACAAAAAATATAAGTCATTACTATAAACAATCTTAATTGTACATGTTTCACCTTTTATAGACTATAATGCCATATATGACAAACCTTAGCATACGTGACATTGCTATGTTGGATAAACCATTCATAACCTTCAAATTAACCAACAATAATAAAGCAGAGAGAAGAGTAGATTGTGAGCCTTCATAAAGGGCCGTGTTCACCTTCTCAAGTTGAGGTATATCATGGACGATGTCTATTTCATCCTCATCATAATCATCATCATCATCATTAGTAGCACCAGTACCAAATATGTCAATGATCAATGGATTCATACCATCATCTTCAAATGTGTTTTTCGATGCACGGTCGTCAAATACCATGGGATCATGATCTTCAGCTTCAATATTCACACCTCCATGTTCCTCTATATATATTCACACCCCCATTTCCTCTAAGCTGTGGTGGTCCATATCATGTACTACACTAGGGAGATCGACCTATATAAAAAATGATGATAATCAAACCCCCCTTCAATGTGATAATCAAACCTCCTTCCATGGTTCATATGTATATTAATTGTGAAAAAAATATAAAAAGCAACAATTACCAATGGATGATAATCAAACCCCCCTTCAATGTGACCATTCTCCCTACAATGTCTCTTTGCTGTTTTGATTTTGATCTTTCTTGTCTTTAAGCCGTTACAACTCTTGCATGGACAATAAAATTTGTCATCGCCTTCTCTTTTAAAGTTAGACAACAATCTAGTGATTGTATCCCTATTTTGATTGAATTCCCTTGTATTATCTGACATGATCCTTAATGTGTATATCTGCAAAAAAATTGGACATGTTGTACTTAATGTTTATATCTGCACATATGGCTTTGATAGAAAATGGTCAATCTATTTGCTCGTGGTGAGAACTCTTTAGTTGTGTAAAAAAATGTCAAACAAAAAATGACATGTTACCGTAGGTTTTATAAATGATATGTTACTTTGTAAATTTAACTTTGAGTTTTATAACTGTAAATATATTTTCTTCGACTCCCCCAAATTGTAATCATATCAATAGGTTGATATCGAATTCTATGTCAAGAGTTACAACATTAAATTTATCATAGTGGGAAGACTCAGACACAAGAAGACTATGCGTATAGCCAATTTTCAGAAGAATATGAATGAATGCAAACATACATAAGTGGATGAACATAAATAATGAAGGTACTAGACATTGCTTGAAGTAATGAAGTGTTGACCTGGTGTTCTAATCTAGTATGCTCTTGTATGATCCACAACCTGCAAGGAAGGAAAAGATGGGGTTAGATCCAAAGGGTCTAAGCAATGCCTGGCACCCTATTATTGATCCTCATCTACAATTATGCATGTGCATAGTCATAGTTCCTTAGCATTTGATCTTCATATGGCAGCCATGACTTGAGGTAGGCATTCAAGCTTTGTCTTCTCATTAACTCAATTTAATTTTGATGGCATTTTTTGATTTAATGGAACAATATGAATGTTAATACTAGCATTGTTTACATCTTTGCATTTGGAATTCTTGATGATCCGCGAGCTTTGAGGGTCGTGTCTATGCAGCACAATATTTGTACCTTAGTTAACAAAATATGTTGTTAACAAAATATGTTAACAACATGTATGTTAGCCTATTAACATATTTTGTTAACAACATATTGTGTTAACATGTGTTTACTAAGGTGCAAATATTGTGCTCCATTGTTTATGAGCTCACTGTTTAATACTGGCATTCATTTACATCTTTGCATTTGGAATGCTTGATGATCCGTGAGCTTTGAGAGCTAGGGCATCATTTCTATTACCTTCAAGGCATTGTGTGAAGTGTTTGATCTCTCTTTATTTATTTTTTTGTTTATATTCACTATGTGGTACTCCCCGTTTATGATCATTTCATGAGTAAATGTCTTGATGGCTTGCGGGAAGCAAGCTAGGGCATCATACATTGTTTACGAGCTCACTGTTTGAGCACCACATGACCCTATTATGAGCTTTGTTTGCTATATACATATACATATATACATACATATATATACATATATGTATATACATATATACATATACATATACATATATACATATACATATACATATACATATATATGTATGATGTTATTATTGTGCACCATATATTGTTTTATATATACACTGTTTATCTCATTGAGACCATGACTAGCTTGGCATTTGTAATGTATTTGCTGTTATTGGTTCAATGGTGCCATGATGTTGAGGTTGTAGATGCATTGAATCACCACTGTCATTCTATTTTGATAGCATGCAGTGTTTGATCTCTCTTTATTTGTTTTTTTGTTGATATTCACTATGTGGTACTCCTTGTTTATGATCATTTCATGAGGAAATGTCTTGATGGCTCATGGGCTGCAAACTAGGGCATCATGCATTGTTTATGAGCTCACTGTTTGAGCACCACATGACCCTGTTATGAGCTATGTTTGTTATATACATATACATATATACATACAAATATATACATATATGTATATACATATATACATATACATATACATATATACATATATATGTATGATGTTATTATTGTCATTGCATGCTTGCTGCTGTTATGCACCATATATTGTTTTATATATACACTGTTTATTTCATTGAGACCGTGACTAGCTTGGCATTTGTAATGTATTTGCTGTTATTTGATCAATGGTGCCATGTTGTTGAGGTTGTAGATGCATTGAATCACCACTGCCATTCTATTTTGATAGTATGCAGTGTTTGATATCTCTTTATTTGTTTTGTTGTTGATATTCACTATGTGGTACTCCCCGTTTATGATCATTTCATGAGCAAATGTCTTGATGGCTCGCGGGCTACAAGCTATGACATCATGCATTATTTACGAGCTCACTGTTTGAGCACCACATGACCCTGTTATGAGCTCTGTTTGTTATATACTTATACATATATATACATATATACATATATATACATATATACATATATACATATACATATACGTATACATATACATATACATATACATATATATATATATATATACATATATATATATGTACATA
>MU223104.1:1623956-1657048 GCA_018584345.1 Thuja plicata
TATATATATATATATATATATATATATATGATGTTATTGCTATCATTGCATGCTTGCTGCTGTTGTGCACCATATATTGTTTAATGTATACACTATTTATTTCATTGAGACCGTGACTAGCTTGGCATTTGTAATGTATTTGCTATTATTGAATCAATGTTGCCATGCTATTGAGGTTGTAGATGCATTGAATCACCACTGGCATTCTATTTTGATAGCTATGCTAAGGAACTATGTTATAAAATTTCAAGGCATGAAATTTTATAACTGTACATATATTTTATGAGTATGAACATAAATAATAAGGGTATGAGACATTGCCTAATGTGATGAATTTCTGACTAGGCTATGAATCTAATGTGCTCCTGTGTGATCCAGAACCTGAAAAGAAAAGAGAGATGGGGGTTAGATAAAAAATATTTAAGCAATGAATGACATCCTATTACTACTGATCCTCATCTACAATTATGCATGTGCATAGTCAAGCCATACACTTCTGAAAGAAAAACATGGAGTACCACATAGTGAATATCAACAACAAAATAAATAAAGAGAGATCAAACACTTCACACAATGCCTTGAAGGTAATAGCAATGATGCCCTAGCTCTCAAAGCTCGCGAGTCATCAAGCATTCCAAATGCAAAGATGTAAATGAATGCCATTATTAAACAGTGAGCTCATAAACAATGCATGATGCCCTAGCTTGCAGCCCGCAAGCCATCAAGACATTTCCTCCTGAAATGATCATAAACGGGGAGTATCACATAGTGAATACCAACAACAAAACAAATAAAGAGAGATCAAACACTTCACACAATTCCTTGAAGGTAATAGCAATGATGCCCTAGCTCTCAAATCTCACGGGTCATCAAGCATTCCATATGCAAAGATGTAAACAATGCCAGTATTAAACAATAAGATAATAAATAATGCATGATGCCCTAGCCTGCAGCCCGCGAGCCATCAAGACATTTCCTCATGAAATGGTCATAAACGGGGAGTACCACACAGTGAGTATCAACAACAAAACAAATAAAGAGAGATCAAACACTTCACACAATGCCAGCTTGAAGGTAATAGCAATGATGTCCTAGCTCTCAAAGCTCATGGGTCATCAAGCATTCCAAATGCAAAGATTTAAACAATTACAATATTAACATTCATATTGTGCCATTAAATCAACAAATGCCAACAAAATTAAATTGAGTTAATGAGAAGACAAAGCTCGAATGCCTACCTCAAGTCGTGGCTTCTATATACCAAGATGCCAATCAGCTTCCACAATATGCCCTATTTGCGTACAACGGTATGCAATCACGCTAAATTAGAAATGAGCCTTTCTTCTTCTTTTTTTTTGTTTATAATCATATGGGTGTCACAATTACAACTGTATAATCGCTATTACGACAGCGTTGGGGGCACTTGGAAAACAAAAACAAAAATCATATACAAATGGTGGTGCCATTGCAAATTGGGGTCAAAATTTGACCCCAAATGTTGTAGTGTGTCTTGAGAAAGGTTATTTACAACCCTAGACTTTTGTTCTTGTTTTTCTACTTGTATCAGTGTTCTTCTCAGTTAAGGTTTCAATATTGTTTCTTTTGGAATTCAGTTATGGAGTTGTGGCTTATAATATTTAGTTTCTCTCTCTAGGTTCTGATATATTGTGAGAAAGCATAAATATAGTCCCACTTTGTTCTTAGGGTTTGAATAGGTAGTGGAATTAAAAAAAAATACCAAAATATAGATCCGAACAAAAGACAGATTCAAACCAAAAACCATTAATACCATATCACCACCATTGCTCCTTTATAAATAGATCCAAACCAAAAACCAATTCTCTAGACTTAAGAACATTTCTCTACAAATAAGTTTTGAAATACTTGTTACTTTAGTATACTTTCAAAATATTCCGAACTCATTTCTAGACCATCGAGACCATTTCAAATTACTTGGTTGTACATCAATGACAAGTAGACATATGTTTTTAACACTTTCAGCAAGCTACATACTGAAAAAAACATACAATAACCTATATACATACTTGAAACAACAACTTGAAATCAGATCTGAGGTTTGTGGTTAAAATCTAAAGTTATTTTGGAGGGTATAGAATGCCCTAGCCATTATGTACTCAGGTATAAAATGCCTTTCCCTTTGTATACCCTGCAAATTTGTTTGAAACTTTCTTAGATCGTCCATCACATTGCATAGTACTTTCCAAATCAGCAATTGTAGGTTCACCACATGTTCCTACACATAGAAAAATGGGGAAGAAGGTTGGATATAGGGGTTTGCCTCAGCCAAACTCCTGTTTGGAATCAACCTTGAAATGAAATGAAATAATTTTTTTTCATATAGAAGAGGCTAGCTCTGAAAAATGGAGTATATAATACCTTGACAATGCAAATTCTTCTTTTAATGTCATCAAATATGTTGATGAAATATTTTTTACTTAACAAAAAAACCCAAAATAAAATTTTCTAACTCTTCTTTGTCTAATTTATGCTTTCTACTAACAAATCTTCTGTCAATCTTTCTCTTTTTTTGAAAAATCATTCTCATGTCAATTTTGCCCAATTTTTCGAGGGGGCACCCTTATATCTTGTCATTGCTAGAGAAAATTTTTATGTAATTTTTCTTGATTTTATTTGACGCAACGCTTAGAATCGCATTGTATCAAAGAGGGGCAAAATGTAGATGCTCAAAATTGGTTAACACTTGCGGTGCCATTTTTACATTGTGATTGAAACAAATTGTTTTGCATTTTAATTATCTTCTATGTTGCCCATATGGTCTTTTTCATATGTCGACATTGTGTCTTTCATCTTTAATTAGACATTGAAATTTGTTTCATTAATTAATAACATTTCTCCTAATTTGGATCATAGCCCTAATTGGTTTGACCAATTTGATCATGTTCAAAATCAATATCAATATTATCAAAACCAATTCAAATAATTATCAGTATCTTCAAAATCAATTCAAAACCCTATTAAACCTATCAAAATAATTTCACCACCTTTTTGATATCATCAAAATTGATTCAAATCACTGCGATTGATTTAAATTCTTTTCAACATTATCAAATCCCTATCCAAAATGCATCAAAATCGGTTCTTTGTCTCATCAAAATCATCAATATGATCATAATCAACTAATTCACCATCTTTAGGGTTAAATAGCCCTTAATTTATCCCTAACCCTAGGTCTCAATAAATAAAATTACTTTATTTATCTCTTTTACCTAAATTTCATAATTAATTAATTGGTCGGTTTCTTAATTTTTGGGATTTTCAAAACTTCCCTCCTTTTTTCCACATGGAATTCAACTCCTACTAATTAGCCTCCATCTCCTATTTTCTAGCCACCACCTTCACTTCCCATTTTCCCACTAATTTAGCCTATCCCTTTTCCTTCCAAATTCCCTCTATATATGCATGCAAAAATGCAACTCTTCCAATTTGTCATAATTATGACACTTTTCCAATTTTCTCATTCTTTTCCAATTTAACAACTTTAATTGTAATTGTATTAATTGGCTTATTTTCTTTCATATCAACTAACCATCATCTTTTGAATCTTCTCGTAACTCTTGTCAAATTTATTCATGGTTAAGTGTATTTGTAATGGGAGCTACATTGATCCAATTGGAGAGCAAGAAAGACATTATAGAAATGTTGAAAGGGAGTGTTTGATTAATTATTTTCATGTTTATGCACTTTCATTTTAATAGCTATAAAGATAGGCTAGGATGTTATTTTCATGTTTTTAGGGTTTGATGGTTATCTTAGCATGCATATTTCCCCAATTTCCTCTCTTACATAAATAATAGAGGAGCACACTTAGAAATGAGGACTTACCTCAATTTAAAAAAAAATTAAATTGATAGAGGACTCATATTTTAATTTAAGAATTTATTAATGCAACATGAAGGCCCATTATGCATGCTAAAATGAAAATACACTAAGGAAGGTTCTAAACAATCATGAAATTGTACACACCAATTAGGTGCTTACAATAAACGATGGGAACCCATCTCTTTCATACATTTTACCTTTTGATTAGACTAGAAATTTCTTGTGTGTGCATTTACATAATCAAAAAGAGAAAATATTTTACTTCTATTACTAGCATTTACATATATCTCATTTAAAAATAGAAAACAAAAAATAATAATCATTTTTGTGTGGTAGATAGTTTGTGGCAATTATTTTGTATACAATATTGAATTTCTTTGAATAAGACTTTAGAGCCTTTGATGATTCATTTAGTAATGATGAATTTGAAATGTTAGATGGAGCTCTTGATGATTTCATCTCTATTCAATCTTCCTCTATGACTCCTAAGCCATCCTTTTTCCAAAGGTTGATTAACAGATACATATGAATGACTATAATAACAATTCTCAAAAACCAAAAGTAGTTATTCATATTTCATAAGACATTCCTCAACCAATAAAAAAACCCTTCGTTACTATTAAAGGTTGTAGTGATCAAACTTCCTTCCAAACTCCTAATGAAAAAATCATAACTATGAAAGGAAAACCAAGAAGTCCTTTGGAGTTTGTTAAGAACTATAAATAAATTTCCCATAAGTACCACATGAGAAAAAATAGGAAACCCACTAACCCAGTTGTCTCTAATCCTCTTCTTTCTTCTCAACCCATACTTCCTCCAACATCTTGTTTACCTCAAAATATTGGAAAGGAATATGATTTAGTAGAACAATTACATGCTACCCTTGGAAATATATATGTTTGGAAGCATATTCAAACTTCCACTACTTATCATGAAGCCTTAAAACCAGCATTAACCAACCTATCTATTATATCTACCGAGAAACCTAATATTGCTTCCTCATTGGACTATATGAATTCAACTAATACTCAAGCTAAGATCGTATTTTCTCAAGATGAGTTACCTTCTAAGGAGATTTAGGATCAACATGGTTCCCTTATGGTTGTGGTCCTTATTAACGGTAATCTTATTCATATAAATTTAATTGATAATGGATCTATTCTTAATGTTTGTAGCATTGATCTACTGCATAAGATACAAGCAGATACTTCTTAAATAAAACCTAATTCTAATCCTATTCATGGCTTTGATAATGTGGCTAAGAAAACTATGGGTGTTATTACCTTACCAGTTAAATTAGGTTATGTAACGCTTCCTACTCCTGTTCATGTCATGCCTAATTCTCTTAGTTATAATCTCCTCTTGGGTAGACCATGGTTACATGACATGCAATTTGTACCTTTAACACTTCACCACAAAGTGGAGTTTATTTAAAATAACACAATGTATACCCTGGTTGCTAATGATAAGTTACAAAATTACTTACGTACTGAGTCCAATTCCAAATCTATTCCTACTCTAATTCAATAAGAACAATCTCCTTCCTCTTCAGATTCACCTTCTCCTGACAATATCCTTTTGGGTGATAATTGGGGATCTTTAGATTTTATACCCTCTTTTATAGAGAAATAAAAGATTCCTTCAACTGAATCTAAGAAAAGGGAGCCTCTTTCTAAATCTAAGAAACCTTTGTCTCTTCTTTAACAAATTAGTAATAAATTTGTTTCTCCTTCAACTTTTAATGAATCTCTTGAGATTATAGCAAAATGAGATTTTTATGACATAGTGACTTATGAGGCTGCACTATCTCTTTTTGATATGGATTCTCATTATTGTCCCAGTTATCATATATTAACTAAGAATGGTTTTATTGGTAATGGATGTGGTGTTTTTGAAAAAGGAATTCAAGTGCCTTATTCTGATCCACTGAAAGGAATTGTCTAATCCGTAAATGCTACAATACTTCTTCACACTAGCAAGTCATAATCCTAACACCATTTTTCTTATAAACCTTACCCTAAAAATTTCTTGACATGTTAACCTAGGGAAATGGTTGACGAGTTAACCCAAAAAAATGTTTGACGAGTTAACAAAAAAATTTCTGGAACCCCACAAATTGTAGAAAGTGTACAATACTTGCTTAATCAATCACCACAAACCAACAATCTCCCACTTGGAGATTGATCAAGATCTACACTAAACAATCTCCCAACTAGAGAGTGATCCTATAGAAATACTACTAACCCTGTAGCTCCCATTGGAAAGAAACAAATTGTACTCTGTTGTTCTATTTTATTATTTTAGTCGTGAAGACCAACTGAAGCTAAAGAGGAGTTCAAATTCTCCCTTGTCAGTTCCTTTGTAAACATATCCACTAGATTTTCATTTGTATGTATTTTTTGTTAGAGTAATAGTCTATCGGGTTATTAATTAAATCATTATGATCTAATTACTAACTCACCTATTCACTCTAGTTTTCTTTAGCTAACCTTAGGGTTTCCCTTTTAGGGTTTCGTGATTCCTTTATAAGGATTCACCTCTTTTGTTTTAGTACGAAGTTCTTTTAAATCACATTGTAATCTAGAAACATATCATTAATATATTGTTTTCTGTTGCATACGATGTCTCCTCAGGCCTTTTGGCCGCCATAGCTTTCTTCTTTTGTCTGTATCTTGCTTCTTCATGTGACAGGTTTGCATGCAGATGTTCTTGGGAGATTATCCTTTCAGCCTAATCTAACATGGTATCAGAGCTTGCTTGCTGCTTGTTATTCATGATTCATTGAAGCGTACCAGACACAGAGGGTTTCAGAGGTTTTTTAGTGTTTTTTATTGGATTTGGGGGGTCTCTATTTTTTGGAGCACTTTGGACCAAAACTAACCTCACGATTGCGTCTGGAAGGCCCAAAAACCCCAGAAATGACATTAAATTCGTCCATTTTGGACTACTAGACTCTGAGGAAAAAAAATTTTGGTTTCCTATGTCGTATGACACAAAAACCGAGGCAAAAATTTCAAAAAAAAAAACAAACCTTATTTTTCAAAGGTTTTTGGTTTCTTTTTTAGCGCAGACAATATAAATTGTTGGGCACCACCACCGCACCACTTGCGCACCGCCACCGGCCCCGCTGGCCCTCGCCGCTCCATGGCCCCTACAACTTCGCCGCCCCTGCGGCCCCTGCCGGCTCTGCCCCCAGCAGCTCGCCCACCACAGCCACCGACCCTGCCTCCTCAACGCCTCCGCGCCGCTCCTCGCTCCGCTCGGCTATTTTATAAGCCCTGCAGGCCTTCTATGCACATGGACGGTCCTATGGGTGACCGAGGGCCCTGTCTTAGCCCCTGCGTGCGCCATGCACCCAGGGGCCCATTTTTTTTAGCCCCAAGGGCTTAAAACTTGGTTTTTTGAGCCCTTATCGCCTTTTTTGCTCTATCTGGAGCATATGGAGGCCTTTTTTGGACTTCATTATATCATCAGAAAGCTCTTTCCGAGCTCTTTCCAACTATGGTGATTAGGATTTTTGGCTCTACTATTTTGATAGTATTTTTTTCTATCAAAGTCTGATGTTTGTTGTCTGCCTTCCGGGAGCCCTATCTTGCTCATCTGAACTCCATTTTTGGAAAACCAAATATCATCGAAAAGATGGTTCAATGTAGTTTTCAGTTACAGGGGTATTTTTTCTAGATTCTACTCTAGGTTATCTCTCCCATGAGTTTTGAAGTTTTTTCACTCTGGCAGATTACTTGGGTTTTATAGCTCTTGGGATCCCTTCTACTGTACTTCTGGCTCACTCTTCTTTCTGACTTCTGAGCTTGTTGTATCTCTTCTATTGCATCTTTTTTCTATAAATATACTGAGATAAAGTGTCTACTTCTGCATTTCTGGGATCTTCTACACCTTGTGTGTTTTTATACTCGCACTCAGTTATAAAGTGCCATGGGGGGTTATGATGTTATGCCATTTTGTGCTCATCCACTTTTGTCAAGTGAGTGTACCTTCCATGACATTAGCCCATGCTATGTGTCAGTGACACCATCCTTTATCCTATGCTTGTCCTTCTGTTGCACTGTTGGTGTTCCTGATTCTTCTTTCTGCAGATGTTTCTGGCATTGCATTTCAGTGTTCCTATCACCTCTCCCTATTCAGCTTTATGGGGGGGTTCACCTGTTGGTTCTATTGCTTCCTGGTTCAATTGATTAGCTCTTCAGACATTGTCTTCTCTACTTGGTCATGCACTTCAGTGGGGGTTCCAACAGTTTCTTCTGACAGAGTTTACAGCTTCATGCTTCGGAGATGCTTCTTGCTCATTCTCGTTCCTCTCTTTGGGAATTTCCCTAGATTGAAGGCTCAGTTTCCTTCATCTAGTTTATTTCTTGTACTTGGGTACCTGATCAGGCGTTGTTGCCAGGACCCATCTTTCCTGCTTTTTGCAGTAGTTTCCTAGGTTTTGCTTCTCCCTAAGCTTATCTTAAGGGGGGGTGTTAGAGTAATAGTCTATCGGGTTATTAATTAAATCATTATGATCTAATTACTAACTCACCTATTGACTCTAGTTTTCTTTAGCTAACCTTAGGGTTTCCTTTTTAGGGTTTCATGATTCCTTTATAAGGATTCACCTCTTTTGTTTTAGTACGAAGTTCTTTTACATCACATTGTAATCTAGAAACATATCATTAATATATTGTTTTCTGTTGCATACGATGTCTCCTCAAGCCTTTTGGCCACCATAGATTTCTTCTTCCGTCTGTATCTTGCTTCTTCATGTGAAAGGTTTGCATGCAGGTGTTCTTGGGAGATTAGCCTTCAGCCTAATCCAACATTTTTTTCCAGCCTTAACCATCCATAATCCAATAACAACCAAATAAAGTGATACCTCAACTATATGTGTTTTGTCTTTGAATGCAAGGCATGATTATTTGGAAGATGAATGCTACTCTGGTTTTCTGTAAACAAATAATTGTTAACCTGTGGTTTACCCAATTATTTCATGAAATATTATAGGCATATCATCTCCTTTCTTTCCTCTTTTACAACTACATACTTTGCCTTTGTGGTGGTTAAAAAAACCACCTTTTGCAACTTAGAGATCCAACTCACTGTTGTCTCATTGACAGGAAAAACATATCCTATTGTAATCCACCTGGTATCAATGTCTGAAGCCAAATCCAAGTCAACATTGCATTTATAAATTAGTACTAGAGCCTCTATAACATAAACATTTGTTGGATGACTCATATACCTACTAACAACTCCTACAACATGTGCAATATTAGGTCTAGTACATACCATGACATACATTAAATTGCCTACAACTAAAGCATAAGTTATCTTGGACATTTTTCTTCCTCCTCTTGTATCTTTGGACACATCTCCTTAATCAATTTTGAATGACTAGGTAAAGATGTTCTGAAAGATTTTGCATCCTCCATGCAAAATCTTTGCAACACCTTTTCAACATAATCAACCTGAGATAGAGTTATTTTTTTACTTCCTATCTATGTAAGTTTTCATACCAAGGATTTTTTTTTCTGCCCCCAAATCCTTCATAGCAAATGAGTTTTCTAACTATTGTTTTAACTCTCTTATGTGATCAATGTTAGACCCCACAACAAGAATGTCATCAACATATAAACATAAAATAATGCAGCGATCATTACCCAACCTCTAAAAATAAACACAATGGTCAAAATTACACCCGCTGAATCCTTTCTCATCAACTACTAAATTTTAAGTACCATTGCCAAGATTCTTGTCTCAAACCATATAAACTCTTCTTTAATCTGAACACTAACTTCTCCTTACCTTTGACCTCAAATCCTTGAGATTGTTCCATATATATTGCCTCCTCGAAATCACCATGAAGAAAAGAAATTTTCACATATAGCTATTCCAAATGCAAATCTTCAGCAGCCACAATAATTATAACAATATGAATAAAAATCATCTTAACAATGAGAGAAAAAAATTCAAAAAAATAAATGCCCTCTTTTTGTGCAAACCCCTTTACAGCTGACCTGGCTTTAAATATTTTCTTACCTCCATCTTCCTCTTTCAACCTATAAACCCATTTGTTTGGTAAAGCCTTTTTACCTACAGGAAACTTGCATAAGTCCCAAGTCTAATTTTTCAACAAGGAGTCTATTTCTTTTATCATTTCATGCTCCCACTGAACCTTGGTATCTAGCTGCATAGCTTCATCATAACATTTTGGTTCATCAACATCAGCCAATAAAATAGAATACAAAGAGAGGGAGAACCTGTTAGGAGGTCTACTTATCCTTTAAGATCATCTAAAATTCACTAGAGTTTTTGGTATTTGTTTTTGTTGTTGTTTTTGTTTTGGATCATGATGAACTACTGTAATATCATCTTTAAGAGTATCATCCGACACTACATAATCATTTTCTTTCTTCTCATATTGCTGCAACTGATCTTTGTACAACATTTTCTCATTGAATATGACATCCCTGCTTCTGACAATTTTATAAATATCATAATCCCAAAGTCTATAGCCAAATTCATCATTTCCATATCCAAAAAATACACATTTCTTAGATTTAGATTCCATCTTGGTTCTATTTTTAGAATCTATATGTGTAAATGCTTCACAACTGAAGGTTTTGAGAAAAGAATTACTCGCCTTCTAACCTGTCCATGCTTCCTCTGGAATACCACAACCCAAAGGAGTAGAGGAACCTCTATTAATCAAATAAAAAATTATTTATAGCCTTTGCCCACATGTTTAAGGGAATCCCAACATGTAACCTCATAGTCCTTGCATTCTCCATTATTATCCTATTCATGCGTTCAACCAATGCATTTTATTGTGGAGTCCTTGGAACTATTTTATGCCTACTAATACCATTAGAGGAACAATAATATTCAAATCCTTTTCTGAAATACTCACCACCATAATTAGATCTGAAACATTTTAGGTGTTTATTTGTCTCATTCTCAACAAATCTTTTCCATTTTTTAAAAATTTCAAATACATCAGGTTTCTGCCTAAGGAAATAAATCCATAATTTCCTAGTTGCATCATCGATTAGTGTAACATAATACAGAGAGACACCAAGGGAAGATACATGAGCTGGTCCCCATACATATGTATGCACAAGCTGCAATTTCTCATCTTTCTTTTCCCTTCAAAAAACTAACTCTCTTTTATTTGTCATACACACATATCTCACATAAATCTATATTGACATATTTTAGACCTGGAAAGACTTTCTTTGAATGAATTAATTTCATAATATTTTCACTCATGTACCCAAGTCTGTTTTGCCATAGTTCTGTTTTAGAATCCATAATGATTGTTTGATGTTCTACCTACTCAACTGCAACAACTATTCCTAAACATTGAATATTTTAAGTGACAATTAGAAGGAACAATATGACCTCTACAAACATATAAGGTGCCTACTTTTGCACCTTTTTCTACTACTAAAGAACCTTTTGAAACCTTCCAATTTTTTTCATTACAAGTAACTGTGCAACCTTCATCACCTAGCTTCCCTACCAAAATCAAATTCCTACTTAGCTTTGTAACGTGCCTTACCTCTTATCATAGCCAATGATTCTCATTATACAACTTAATTTTAATTCTTCCCTTCCCAACAATCTAACAAGGTTCATTATCTCCCAAATAAACCAGCCAAAAATCCCCTTTGACATAATCAAGAAAATAACTTCTATGGGGCGTAGCATGAAATGAGGCACATGAATGTAGAACCCATGGCTTATCAACATTTTCTAGGGAAAGAAGAAAAAAATCCTCTTCAGATTTATAACTTACCACATTTTCCTCATTATTGTCTTCTTGTTTGTCTCCTTCTTTATTCTTCCACGACCATCAATCTTTCTTCCTATGACCCAGTTTCCCCATAGTACCGACAATTGTTTGGTCCTCTGGATTGAGACCTCTTTCCCTTTGATTTTTATCATGATTTCCCATGACTTCCAAAATTGCATCCTCTCTCCTTTGATATTTCTCTACTTTATGCATTCAAAACACTACATGATGTGGATCCACCTGAGCTTTTTTTTTGAATTTAGTCACTTAGAATAACGCTAACAACATCAACAAATTTAAGGGTATTTGAACCAGAAATAGAGTTACTAACAACCATTACCAAGCCATTCCAACTTTCAGGAAAAGAACACAAAATCAAAAGAGCCCTAAATTTGTCATCAAAATTGACATTAACATAGAATAATCGACTGGAAACCTTATTAAAATCGTTTAGATGATCAAAAAATGATCTACCTTCTACCATTTTCATATTAAATAAACACTTTATAAGAAATACCTTATTCAAAGAAGAAGACTTTTCATATAACTTTTCTAGGGTTTCCATTAACTCTTTAGTTGTCTTCGCTTTTGTAATATTAAATGACATCAATTGTGCCAGGCATAAAAAAATACTGCCAAGTTCCTTTCTGTCCAAAATATCATAGTCCTCTTGAGACATAGTTGCGACTTTTTTTCTTATTCCTTCCAATGGCTGCCATAAACCCCTTTGATAGGGATAATCTTCCATCTGTATTTTCCATAACTGAAATTTCTGCCCATTATACTTCTCAACCTTCAACTTACCCTTGTATTCCATTACTCTCACTGAAATGTGAGACTCCCACTCAACTGTGAGACCTTCCTGTAGAGGATAACTGAAAAACAACCAACTCTGATACTACTTGTTAGGATTAGAAGAAAAATATCTAATAATTACATGCAAATATGATTAATAAAGTAGAGCAATAAAAAACACACATGAAAATAAGGCATAAATAATTTAACATGGTTCACCCAATCTTGGGCCATGTACACCAAACAAAGATTCCAACCAATTACAACTAGCAATCCCTTGTATCTTGATACCACTGCAAATGCTATAATACTTCTTCATACTAGCAAGCCATAACCCTAACACAATTTTTCTTATAGAAAAACCTTAATCGTACAAATTGTTTGACAAGATAACCTAGGGAAATGCTTGACTAGTTAACCC
Organism: Thuja plicata; assembly: GCA_018584345.1. Taxonomy (NCBI): domain Eukaryota; kingdom Viridiplantae; phylum Streptophyta; class Pinopsida; order Cupressales; family Cupressaceae; genus Thuja; species Thuja plicata. The sequence goes on from MU223104.1 coordinate 1,636,823, forward strand.
CAAAAATGGAAAAAAGTGTATAGTACTTTCCTGATCAGTAAGCACAAACCAACACAAAATGCCTAGAGGGGTACAAAACACGTCACAGGGTATAGGGCACCTATGAAATTTTTGAATTAACCAATAACATATGAAGAAAAAGTCAAACAATGATAGAATGACCTACCTCATCTAGTGGTGTCCCATCCTCAACTACCTATCTCAGGTTCTCTATCCTCGTGAAGATGATCAAGTTCTTCCTCAACATCTTCTTCACCTCTTCAACAATCACAAAAGGAAAACTATGAAAATGACACTTTGAATAGAAAAGGTAAACACTATTTAAGTGGTGAGTATTATATTTTTAATTTTTCCTTTTTCTTTTCTTTAACTAATATATTTATTACTTAATCATTCATATCTTGAGTTAGAGACCTTTGATTCTCATATTATTGTTGTGCCGAGATCATGATTCAGTTCTATGTCTATCCAAATGTTCAATATCACATTTGAAGTCTATCTTAAACCATATGGATAGAATTTTCAACAAATTTGGATTCACAATTCATTATGGTAAGCATGATAAATGTTCCACCTTCATTATTAGCAAGAAAAAATAGGGGCCATATAGCTACCTATGAATTTCATCATTCTTAGTAAGCCTTAGGTGATTTATAGTTTTCAACTAACAAAGTGGTTTTACAGAATGTAGCTCCTAAAAGTTTGTTGTAGGTATAGCTTTCTAGGGGATTTCATTAGATGACTTTGGAATATCCTTTTTCTTTAATATTCTTTTACTTTATCTTGCATATGCACATAGTGTCATATACTGCTAAACTGGGGGCTAAACCTACCATCGCAAATTGTAAGCACTTAATTATTGTATATAATTTCATGATAGTTTAGCACCTATCTTAGTGTGTTTTGATTTTAGCATGCAAAATAGGACTTTATATTGCATTAATAAATACCTAAATTCAAATATGGGCCATCTATCAATTCAACTTTATTTAAAATCTAGGTAAGCCCTTATTTCTAAGTGTGCTCCTATATTATTCCTCCAATCACATAATTCATTTCATCACCTAGGCCCTATTTTTCCATTGGTGTCCTTCGTTGTGTTATTTTCCCCAAGGATGGAGGTGAAATTGAAACTGGGGCTTGGTCTCAATGTTTTAGTGAGGGGCTAGGATCCATGGTTGGCTCTCTTGAGTTTATCCTCTAATTTTGTATAAAATAAAGCCTCATGCTTCATTTTGGAAGGCAAAAGAAATTGCAAGGTTGAGGCCCCAATTTGAAGACATCCCATGAAGTGAAATCTTTTGAATCAAGACCACATCAAGTGAGTATCAAGTATTATATCACATCAAGCATTTAACACCAATATGAACTTTCCAAAGGATCATGACAATGGCTAGCAGATCACCAACTAATCATTGTCTTGTACTCTATCTCCTAGGTCGGGTATGATTTATTGTTATTCTCATGTCTATATATTTGAGTTTATTACATGTTTTTAATTACGCATTAATTACATTTTCATATAGGGTTTACACTATTACATTTATGCATTTAGGCTCATAAAAATTTAGACATACTCTATATTCACAAGCACAACATACTTTTTATCTTCTATATTAGATATCCATCGAGGTGGGAATCACCAAATGGAGGGTTGATTAAGGAAAACCCATGTATAGCCTCCCATACAAAAAATTCTTAGATTTGCAGGTGCGGAAGACTCTGGAAACAACTATCGGAAGAAAACCAGACTCTCTGTCCTGTGACAATTATTGTATTCTCTGTCTTGGCTCTAGGAGTAGGGTATAGAATGCCTTAGGAATTTTTTTCTAAGAAGAGAATTACCTAGGCATTTTGATCCTCCCACAATAGGTATAAATTCATCTTGCAGTCAGATTCTAGTTCAGAGATTCAAGATTTGTAGTTACAAGTTTCTACAAGATTTTGATTATTGAAAATTCAGATTTGCATCAATATTCTTCCTATATCAATTCTAGGTACACACAAGTCTATCCTAAATCCATTTTGTACCTTAATTTTAGTTCTATAGGTTAATTTATTATGTCAGGGTAAGTGTGTTAATCCTAAAGGTCCAAGATTACTAGGGGGGTGAATCAGTAATCTAAGATATCTGCAACTTTTCACTTCTTTAACTAAAAAAAACATTCACAAGTTCACCGATTGATAAGAAAATGAAACTTAACAAATACAGACAACCTCCAAAATGCATGAAACACATACCACAAATATTTTCACGTGGAAACAAAAAATAATGAAAACCATGGTAGGAATGAAGACCCACAAATAAAGTACTCTTTTGTTCAGTATGCCCTGTCAGGAGCTTAACGTTGTTAGGAATTTACAAAGACACTGTTAGGTGCCACCCAGTTATGGGAATTAACTATAGCCCTATTAGGAGCTATGCCCTATAAGGAGTAACTCTTTTAGGAGATTTAAAACTCAAGTTAATGAGCTACTATGTTAAGAGATTTACAAATAAGACCTATTAGGGTCTACCTCGTCAAGGGATTTACAATAAGAAAACATGTTAAGGTCACTTGATTTGGAAATAGAAGTTCCTTTGCTTGATCAGATCCACTATAACACATACATTATTTTATCATATTAATCTAGTATACCTTGGCTTGATCGCACCTTCCCATCCATGATCTACACACACAAATATTTGATTTCATGATATAAATATCATTGTTCAAGCCCTAAGGTGACCACTGCCCTAAATCTCACCTAACACATTTGAAATATCTTTTCAATCTATGTGCTCATAGAGATCATGCCAAAACAAACATCCCAATAAAATAAACATCTTTATCAAGCCAATTGGCCATAGGATAGACCCTTACAATATATTTATCAAGAACAGTCAAATACATTTTGACCAACTCATCCTTCATCTTGATAAAACATCTACCTCGATCAATGTAATATCAACACATAATCATAAATAAATTCATACATGTAATAATGATATATAGAACACAAATGATTCATTACAACTCGATCATCGAAAACCAAAAGAAGATCTACCATCAGTAGCATAAGAACACTATCACCTTTCCATGAAATAGATTTTGTAACCACAAAACATGCTCACCAATCATCCAAATGAGTTGTGGTCATAACCATGAGGACAAAATAGTATCATAAACACAATCCTATGATCACACCACCTAAATCAATATAGATTTGATAAACAAATCAAACCACTCATTGTCAATCACAAACTGTTCTAATAATTTCCCTGTCATACTTCAATCAATTATAACTTACAAAAATCATACATTCAACATTTGCAATCATACAGTTAACATCTAAAGAAATTACCAAGTCTCCCTTAAGGATCACGACCACTAAAACAACTTGCAACTAATTGTCCATCCTTCTCACATACTTGGAAACACACTAAGAACACTAGGTCAATACTTGACATCAATGAAAACACAATAACTGATCATCTCAACATCAAATTTATATCATCACATCATCAATTATGCAAAAAAAGTGAACAAATATGGGAGACCAAAAGGGGGGTATAAGATGCCACTTTGTTTTTTCTGAAATCAGCAAACTCTGAACTTTGACAAGCAATTGAAGATACTTAGACTCACAATTTGAGGATGTGATAAGAAAAAGAGTTGTAGTAATTTGAATCTAGTTTATAAACTACAAATTTATTTTGAAAATAGCGGAGATTAAGGCCCTCAAAAAGTGGGAGAACAAAAGTGGTCCTATTTTTGTGAAAAAATATAACATAGAATCTGGTGTGCTCCCCCTAAAATGTTAACTATTTTTTTAATTTTTTCAATTGCTCTGGTCGTGGATTTTTCTGCTAATATTTTTATGAATGTATGATTCTTTATGAATTTCCAAAGTGGAGACATCCTAAAAATGTGAAATATGAGTGTTCTCCCCCTAAAAATCATTTGAAACTAATCAAAAAATAATCTTTTTTATTTGAAGTGTATAGAATGGAGTCTAGTTTCCAAAAAACTAACTTGTTTTGAAATCTAATAAAAAAGCCAAAATCTATGCCCAAAATAGTACACATTTGTTTTTGACAAAAAATGGACATACCTACAAAAGAAATTAGGGATGAAAAGCTTAACATAGTCAGAATTCAAAAAATATTATATGGATAGATAGCTAACAGAGAGATCTATAACATCTTTTTGTCTGATTTTGTCATTTTTGAGCCACGTGCAAGCTTGACGAGGAGCATACTATTAGGAATAATTGTCTATCAACACAAATGAGAGGAGGGGGTGAATCAGTTGTGTGCCCAAATATTTAAATTTTAAATTTATAAACCAATTACTTAATGCAAATCTGAAGATTTCAAGAATAACACCATAACACAAGCATTTTTTGTTGAGGAAAACCCTGTCAAGGGAAAAAACACGGTGGGAGTTGATACCCAAAAATAGAGCACTAGAAATATTGTATCCTTGTTAGGAGATCTAGCCTTGTTAGGAGTTTATTATTACATCCAGTACAAAGTCCATGTTAAAGGAAAGACCATGTTAGGAATACTTTCAACCCTTTTAGGAGTTGAATGAAATGAAGAGATCACTACACAAGCACACTACTCAAATGTGAAGGTTAAACCCACCTTTTTGATCCAATGTCCAAAAAGAAGTATGAAAGCATACTTATGAAAATGAACTAATTGATAGCAACTTGGTTTGCCTATAAAATTCTAATGAAGTGCATTAAAAACACAATAACTAATCCACATCCATCAGAACTCGCATCCACATGCTCACATCATCCAATAACTATATTTCTCATCTAGACACTACTTTCCTTTATATAGGATACAAAAATAATTAGGCCAGCCTGTTAAGACTTCCCCAATGAACAAATAATTACATAGACCCTTGATAAGATACACACAGTACCTTAAACAAGTAAATATCAAATACAAATCATCAATTATGCACCAAGATCCATAACTCACACTTGCCATTCACTAAGCACGTTACATCTATGTGGTCGCTCCAAATAGGTCTTTGCAAGTTCACACACCTCAGCTAATGTCACCAAGAATATAGTGACTCAAGAATCACAAAGTATTTTTTCTCCTGTTTCTTCTATCATGCCTTAAGCTTGCATGCCATAACTCATGCTCGCATCCAAGTTATCCCAAAAAAATAGAGACCATTTCTTTCATAATCCTTTGTTACTTCTTTATAACCAGTCTTCACCAAAACAATTGTAACTCATGCAATCGACAATATGAAATCCAACGATCTTAGATACAAGGTGTACATACTTCCCTCTATACAAATCCATGCTCGTGTATACTAAAACATCATACATTGTTTGTACACAACTATCAATCTTTCTTGTACCTATGATAACTATTCTTTATGAAACTTCCAACTAAAACATATGTTGATATCAATGACAAAACATGAATGTAAACACCTCAAACAAAAAAAATTCCAACAATCTCCCCCTTTGGAATTTATGACAACATATGTGAAAAACCATCAACCCAAATGTAGCCTTCTTAATACAACTTTCTCAATATCCTCTTCAGAGCTCCCCCTAAGGTAGTAGGGATTTTTCACCTGAATCTCTCCCCCTTCGACATCAATGGCAAAGGGTGTCACAATTATTTCCCCTTTTTGCACATCCTATCACTATAAAGTGTAGCTTTTTAAAATCTTCATGTCTTCCACAAACCAGGTACTTAATCACCCAAATATGTTCTATTATGTTCCTGCGATCACTCCCCCTGAGGAGTGGATTAAAGCATCAGTCCATTGAATAGTATAGCTCTGATAACTACTGGACTAATGCATTTCTGCATTATTTAGTTCTTTGACATGTTTACTGCATGTGTGTTATCACAGTGAATAACAACTATCTTTTTTAAAACTTATTCAGATATCCTTCAGTATCTGCTTCATTCAAATAATTTGTGTACAATTTGTAACAATAGGTACATATTCTTATTCAGTAGTAGACTGAGATTTACCATCCTGATTCTTACTTAACCATGAGACCAACCTTTTTCCAAGGAAAAATGCTTCGCCACTAGTGCTTTTTCTATAAAATCATTAGGATTTTCATACCATAAACCATATTCCAGTGTCCCTTTCAAATATCTAAATATCCTTTTTACTGTAGCAAGGTGAGTCTCCTTAGGATCATCTTGAAACCTTGCAACAATTCCAACTGTACTAGCTATGTTTGGTCTAGTGTGAGTTAAATATTGAAAAACTTCAATCATGGACCTGCATTTTGTCTGAAAACACTTTGAGATTCATCAGTAGTAGTAAGCTTGCATCCGGTAACCATTGGTGTTTCAATAGGTTTATAGTCTTCCATCCCAAACTTATTTAGAAACTCCTTAAGATGCTTGGTTTGAGAAATAAAAATACCTTGTTTACTTTGAGTAATTTGCAAACCAAGGAAGAACTCCATTTCACCAATCATAGACATTTCAAATTCACTTTTCATTTCTTCAGAATTGTTTTATCTCATTTCATCATTACCTCTAAAAATAATGTCATCCACAAAGACTTCAATAATGAAGATTCCATCTTCACTAGTTCTCAAATATAGGTTACTATATGTGCTACCTTTTTTGAAACCAAGATGCAATAAATACCTGTCTACTTGAGAATACCATGCTCCAGGTGCTTGTTTCAGTCCATACAGTGCCCTTTTCAACTTGCAAACCATGTCTTTATCATATGTCAAAGGAAAACCATCAGGTTTCTCAATGTAGACCTCTTCTTCTAGATCACCATTCAGAAATGAAAACTTCACATCCATCTGGTATACTTTAAAGTATTTATGTGGTGCATAAGAAAGGAACAATCTCACTACCTCTAACCTGGGTGAAATCACAATACTGTGTCCCACTTTTCGGGATGAAGGAATTTGGCCTTCCAAAAAAAATTAATTTTTGATGGCTTCGAGCGAAGTGCTCACTTCATGCGAAGTGGTTAATAGGCTTCGCATGAAGTACCCTATGTGGGGTACTTCATGTGAAGTAGGGTCTTCACGCGAAGTACCCCACATAGGGTACTTCACGTGAAGACCCCCTTCATGCGAAGCCATTATTCACTAGATTTTTTTTTTAAATTTCTGACAACCCATTTTATTTTCATTATTCACTTTTGGAGATTTTGTGGACCCGGGGCTTATAGCGAACTAGTGATGACCAGTATGACGTCAGCACCCCCTGAGATTCTTTGACCTCTTGTGATTGTTAGTAGCATCAGGTACATGCAATTTTCTCATTTTTTATTGTAAATTATATGTTTTATATTTATTTTAGTTAATTATTTGTTTTAAATAATATTTAGTTTGTAGAAATGTTATAAAATGATAGTTGAATTTTAGAATTTGTTAGAAAACTATAGTAGTACGTTATAAAATCATAGTAGAATGTTAGAAAATGTTAGAGATGTTAGAAAACCTTAAAAAACCGTAGTATTTAATGTTAGAATATGTTAGCAATTGTTAGAAAATTGTAACTTATTATACATTAGAAATATTAGCAAATTGTAAGTTAGTATACATTAGAAAATTGTAACTTAGTACATACATTAGAAAATATTAGAAAATTGTAACTTAGTATACATTAGAAAATATTAGAAAATTGTAACTTAGTAAACATTAGAAAATATTAGAAAATTATAACTTAGTATACATTATAAAACATTAGAAACCCATAATTAGAATGTTAGCAAATGTTATAAAATTGTAACTTAGTATGCTAGAAAATGTTAGAAAATGATAGAAAACCATAGTAGAATGTTTGCAAAATTTAGAAAATATTTACAAAACATTAGAAACCATAGTAGAAATGTTAGAAAATGTTAGAAAACATTAGGAGATCTTATAAAATTTATTAAAAATATTCTTTTTTAAATTGCTTTTAAAGTTAGTAAATTTATTAGGAATCTCTTTCTTTCTCTCTCTAAATCATGTACATATATGTTTTAGAGTTACATGTATATATGCTATTCATGTAGAGTTAGATGTTAAAATATTACATTCCTTAGTACATGTCCTAGTACACTTTAAGACACTTAGAGGAACCAAGTAGTACACCTTAGGACCCTTTAGGACCTCTATTGTGACATAAAACACTTTAAGAACCCAAGTAGCACCCTTTAAAACACCCAAGCTGACCTATTAGAACTCTTTAATCTATACCTACAACCCTTAAGATCTAATAGGACCTATTAATTTACTAATTAGTACATCCAAGGACCCTTTAGGATTATTAGTACACCCTATGTCCCTTTAGGACCCCTATTGTGACATAAAACTCTTTAAGAACCCTTAGGATCCTTAAGACCTATAATAAGACCACTTAAGACCTAATAGGACCCCTTAAAACCTAATAAGACTAGACTTAAGACCTAATAGGACTAATATGATCTATTGAAACTAATTAGTACATCGTATGACCCTTAAGACTTAATAAGACCACTTACTTGACCTAATATGACCTATTAATACCAATTAGTGTACATCCAAGGACCCTTTAGGACTATTAGTACACCCTATGTCCCTTCAGTACCCCTATTGTGACATGAAACTCTTTAGGAACTCTTAGGATCTTTAAGACCTAGAATAAGACCACTTAAGACCTAATAAGACTGGACTTAAGACCTACTAGTACATCCAAGGACCCTTTAGACCTATTAATACAAATTAGTACTTCCAAGGACCCTAAAGACCTAATAGGACCCCTTAAAACCTAATAAAACCACTTGACCTAATAGGACCTATTAATACCCCTTAGTACATCCAAGGACCCTTAAGACCTAATAGGACCCCTATTGTGACATAAAACTCTTTAAGAACTCTTAGGATCTTTAAGAACTATAATAAGACCACTTAAGACCTAATAGGACCCCTTAAGACCAAATAAGACAAGACTTAAGACCTACTAGTACATCCAAGGGCCCTTTAGACCTATTAATACCAATTAGTACATCTGAGGACCCTTTAGACCTAATAGGACCCCTTAAGACCTAATAAAACCACTTACTTGACCTAATAGGACTATTAATACTGCTTAGTACATCCAAGGACCCTTAAGACCTAATAGGACCCCTATTGTGACATAAAACTCTTTAATAACTCTTAGGATCTTTAAGACCTAGAATAAGACCACTTAAGACCTAATAGGACCCCTTAAGACCTAATAAGACTGGAATTAAGACCTACTAGTACATCTAAGGACCCTTTAGACCTATTAATACCAATTAGTACATCCAAGGACCCTTTAGACCTAAGAGGACCCTTAAGACCTAATAGGACCCCTTAAGACCTAATAAACCCACTTAATTGACCTAATAGGACCTATTAATACCCCTTAGTACATCCAAGGACCCTTAAGACAAGTAATAGGACCCTTAAGACCTAATAGGACCTCTTAAGAACTATAATTTTGTATATTCATCTATATTTGTTTCCATTTTACACGTAATTATAACATGTAATCAAGTACTTAATTGTTAACACTTAGATTTCATGTATGTTAAATCTAGCCAGAAGCTCAGGATGTACCCACCCATGATGTACCAACTCAAGATGCACCTTGCACTCCTGATTTGGCAAGTATTTTTCAAACAGCTCAGATAGAGATGGATCAACTTAGACAGAACATCCATACATCTAAGCCAGATGACATATATAGAGATATTTGAGTCACTATATTGAGGAGTTTGAAGGATATGACTGCTAGATTGAGATCCCACTCTTCTTTCACACCACAGGTTGTAGATACTATTTTTCAAGAGTTGAGAGCTGAGCTATCGGGTGATGTTTTCTTGGAGACAGTCTAGAGCCACATCCCCAAGGAAATCATCAAACAAGATTACCATTTTATGATGGGAATGCCAAGGTGAGGGCATATCATGTTACACGGTGTGAGATCCCTTAGATCGCATGCATGATATACCCTCATTTTCTTGTAGCACATGGTCGTTATCCTAATAATGACCAGATTCCATTATATTTTGCACAACAGTTGTACACTAAGTTCCATTTAGGTCTCAAGGTCAACTATTTAGATCTTCCCAGATATTACAGTCAAGGGCATGGTAGAGTTACTGATCATGATCAGTATCATAGGGATGATCAAGTTGTACACACTCATAGAGATCTATTTGGGCACAGGACTCTGATAGTGGCACCAGCGATGGCTACTACTATAGATAGAGTGTTCATTGCTTCCTAGAGGGGAGTAGTGGACAGGATAGGGGAGATTGCATCTATAGCCACCTCCATCACTTCAAATATAGTGGGAAGATATATTTTAACTATACCGAGTCAAGGAAGATCATCTACTGAGGCTTCATCTAGTACTGTTGCAGGGGTTAGTGATGAGGCATATAGAGCTTTTGGTATTCCTTCACCTGGAGAGATACGAGCGCTTTCTATTCATCATATTTATTTGGATGTAGCGCTTTACTCTTTGGAGGATCTCCTGAAATCATATTCTTATATTGCAGACATGTAGAGGATCCCAACACATTTAGTGAGAGATGTAATTAGACTCGCACGGGGTCCTGTAGTTCCACTAACATAGGACACACCATCTAGTCAGGCACAACATAGTTTATAGCACTCTGCACCATCTAGTCAGGCACATCATAGTTCATAACACTCTGTAGAGCACTCTGCACTCATAGATCAGTCTGTAGCTGTAGAGCCAGGTATATGGGTTGGAGATGTATAAGGGTTGGAGATGTATGCATCACATCTGAGGGCCTAGACACATTTGATGAGCAGTTGTGCCGGTTGAGTCAAGTGGAATCTAGCAGTGATGTTGGATCATTTATGGATTTTTTATTTCATCCAGGTGGTTTAGGCTCTAGAACACTCCCCTCCTAGCTACACACACCCCTACACTCTTCATTACTAGAGACATTCAGGATTGGAGGTGGTGTGGCTGATGATGTTTTGGTTGATGATATGATGGTGCAGCGCACTAATGATCCTCTTGGTCCTGAGACCCAGTATATAAAGTTTTATTTTCTCCTTTCCAGGAGTTAAATAGTGAACAATTAATCATAGATGTGTGTATTGATGTTTGTTCAATGTATAATATTTTGTAGGCACAATTAGCAGAGCACATTACCTCTAGTGTGGGTTTGGAGCATCTTCATAGGAGAGATTCAACAAATGTGACACCTACTAGTGGTCAGGTAAGTTTTAAATATATGTAAGTTTAAACATGCATTTATAATGTTTCAAGTATTTTACATTAATATTATTATATACATGCATTTATATTCGCAGGATTTAGTTGCTTCTTCATAGCCAGAGGATGGTCGTGGTAGTCGGTCATAGATCTTTCAAGTGTAGAACTAAGAATTGGAATCCTACTGAACAATTAGCCAAGGAAATTTTTGGTTGGGATTACAAAACATGGTACAAATGTTGTCATTATGGTGAATATGGACACATTGGTGTGAACTGTATGAAGACTCACTTTAGAAAAAGGGATCCTACTAAGAGATGTTATGTGTGCAAGCAACTTGGTCATCTAAGAAAGAACTATATGAAAAAATAAAAAGTTGATACTGGTTTTGAGAATCGTATATATGTTGGAAATATATGATGTGCCCAGTGACTGAGAAGGGGGGTGAATCAGGAACCAATAAAACTTAATCCTTTTAATCCATAATTAGATTAACTTATTTGTTTGCATGCATAGAACTTGAAAGTAAAGAATCATACTCAACACATAACACAATATTTGGTTACCTAGAAATCTTCCAAAAGAAAGTAAAACTGGGGTGGGGATGATACCCACAAGATTTAGTACTGTAGTATAAATTTAGCCTGTTAGAGCTTACAATGACCACTTCCAATGGTCTACCCTATTAGGAGCATAGAAAGGACTGTTAGGTCCACCTTGTTAAAGGAATTTGTACAATACAATAAGTAATGTAAATATGTTAAGAGATGTAGAGAAAGGACTATTAGGTCCACCTTATTAAAGGATTTTTTTGATCCACCTATGAGAATGAACCAGTTGATGATCTTCTCTATGCGACTATGATTTCTGAATAAGATTCTTCTGAATATAATTGATCACCTGAATGTGATAGATGAGACTCTACTATCCTGAATGCTTCTTCTCTTAGTCAAATTTCCATTCGCATGTCTTATGCATACATTTCATATATACATACATTCTTTATTCTTACACTTTTTTTTTACACTTTGGATAAAACAAATTATCTTACATATATATCTTATCCAAACAAATAACTCTGGAAGTCAGCTTGTAATAAAAAAAATTATATTTAACAATATATGTAAAGGTCGGCTTCAAACTATCACTCGGGTCCATAAGTCTACTCGGGTGATACTGCAAATCACTCAGGTCATACTGATCACTCAGGCGATACTGGTCACTCGGGCAATGTTGATCACTCGGGAACCACTGATAACACGGGACTTTGCATAATGCTTGCTGGCTCGGTCAAAACTAGATGAATAATTGTTTTGACACTAATTGATAATATGTATTGAATATAATTATTCAATTGTGTATTTTCATTGATGTTACACATGTATTTACACTTATGTAATAATGTTACACAAATATCTACATTCAGATGGAGCACAGTTGGTGAATGGAAAGAGTTTTTAGTGTTGATCAAGATCAGTCGGGGATTGAAGATGTTTTGTGTTGACTGAGTCACTCGAGAAATTCATTCATGGTCGGGAATTAAAGAAATTTAGTGTTAATTGAGTTGATTATTCAGTGTCAGCCGACTAATAGTGGTTTACATTCTATAATTAATTGGTTATATGAGGCTGACTGAATTATGATTTATTACTTATTTAGAAGTATATTCAAGATGAATTGATAGGGCTTATCATATATATGAAAGGTCAAGTTTGGATTGAATGTAAGAGTGTGTGAAAAGTTAAAGAGAAGCAGAAGTGTGGAATTCTATGATATGAAGAGTGAAGGCAAAATCAGATGGGATTCTGATTGAGTAAAGAACACTCAGAGCTAAAGGAGGAATAATTGAAGATACAATAGTAGTCAACAAGGTATTAAGAAATTTACTTCCTATCTATGCTATTAGAGTTTCATCTATTCAATAGATGAGGTGAAGTAAGGATACAACTCTGGATACATTAGTTGGAAGGCTTACAACTTTTGAGCTGGACAACTTTGAAAATTATTCTCCTAGCTCTAGCAATCTTGGGTCTGCATTCAAAGCTAAATTAAACCTTGGTAAGAAGGATAGATACTCAAAAGGGAAGCAGATTGAAATTGATAGTGATGATGAATCCGATGATGAAGATCTAGATATCATTGAAGAATTACTTGCAAGGAGAGCTTCCAAAGGAAAATACAAAGGTAAAATGCCATTGATTTGTTTCTCATGCAATGAGGTTGGTCACATTGCTACCAAGTGTCCTAACAAAGAAGACAAAGATGAGAAAAAGTTCAACAAGTACAAAGGCAAGAAATATTTCAAGAACTACAAGAGCTACAAGGACAAAGGTAAGAAGTCTTGTTATATTGCTAAGGATTCTAATAGTGATGAAGAAGAAGATGAAATGGTTTATATTTCTATAAAGGATGAGTTAGATGAAGAAGATGAAAAGACACCACTTTTCTCACATAATAGTAAAAATGACACATGGATAATTGATAGTGGTTGTTCTCATCACATGACTAGTGATAAGACAAAATTTGAACATCTTGAGTACTATGATGGTGGGAGTGTCAGTTTTGGGAATGATGAACCCTGCTATGTGAAAGAAAAAGGTTGCATTACTCTGACAGAATGAATGAAATGTGATAATGCTTATTGGGTTGAAGGACTAAGGAGAAATCTACTTAGTGTAGAATAGCAGATCAACATTGGCTTCAAGGTAGAATTTATTAATGGTAAGGCCAAGCTCTTGGATGGTAAAGGGAACCTAGTTGGAACTGGTAGGCAAACAAAATGTAATCTATTCTATCTTGATCTCACTAAAATTTCATGATTCATTGCGCAAGTAGAAGAAAGTTGGCTATGGCATAAAAGGTTGTGTCATGTAAATTTTGATAATTTGGTAAACATAGCAAGAAAAAGAGAGTTAGAGGTATTCCTATTTTCAAGAAACACGAGTTAGCAATATGCAAACAATGTCAAATCAGAAAGATGAGAAAGACAAGTTTCAAGGGAAATAATTACGATACTGATGAAATCTTGGAATTGGTACATATTGACCTTTGTGGACCAATTACAAGTTCATCAAATGAAGGATGGTATCTACATTACTCAATCAAAATATATCAAGGAGATACTCAAGAAATTTGGAATGGAAGATTCCAAACCTTTTGGAACACCCATGTGTACTGGAAATTTTTTGTCTAAGGATGATGATTCAAAGGAGGTAGATCAGACCAACTACAGATCCATGATCGGAAAATTGCAATATGTTTGTCACACCAGACCTGATATTGCATTAGCAGTTGGTATTGTTGCAAGATTTTCAGCTAATCCTAGAAACAATCACCTAATGGAAATCAAAAGAATTTTGAGATATCTGAAGGGTACTGAAGACTATGGTTTATGGTATAAGAAAGGTGGGAACTTATATTTGAAGACATTCACTGATGCTGATTGGGCTAGTAGTTTTGATGATAGAAAAAGAACTAGTGGTGGAGCTTTCTTTCTTTGAAAGAGGTTAGTGTCTTGGATTAGCAAGAAATAGAATTATATCTCCCAGTCTACAGTAGAGGCATGATATGTTGCTACAGTAGTGAACTGTTCAAACATCATATGGTTCAAGTAGTTGTTGTCAGGAATGAAGGAAGAAGTGAAAGAACCAATTATTATCTACTGTGACAACACTAGTGACATTAACATTTCAAAGAATCCGGTGATGCACACCAAAACCAAGCATATAGCAATAAAGTATCATTACTTGAGGGAATTGGTACATAATAAAGAAGTAAGGTTGGAATATGTGATTACTAAAGAAGAAGTTGCAGACATATTCACCAAACCTTTACCTAAGGATGCATTTTTGTATCTTAGAGGAAAGCTAGGTGTGCTTCCCATAACTAAAGCTCACTAAAATATAGTTTAGTGATGCATCAACTTGAACCACAGTGAAGATCTATCAGTTGATGCAGGTACATCACAGGCCATTGCAAATGAATTAGTACATTTAGGTACATTACAACTTCAAAGAGAAATAGTATTAACTATTGATATTGATATTTAGAATTTGTGGAGATGGAGTCCTTGGAATATTTTGTCAAAGAGGGATATTTTACTATAATACATAAGAAATTACTTAAGGGAGAGTTTATTAATGATCATAACAAAAAGAGGGAAAGTTTGATGTCAGAGGGAGAAATCTTATCAAGAGATAGAGTTTGATGAAAGAGGGAGTTTTGGATGAGAATCAGAATGAAGCTAAAGACATTAAAGAAAATTTTCTGTTGCTCTACAATCATTTGTATTATGAGATGTTGTGTTGCCATCAATGCCAAAGAGGGAGGTTGTTGAAGACAATTATTCAATTGTGTATTGTCATTGATGTTACACGTGTATTTACACTTATGTAATGATGTTACACAAATGTCTACATTCAGACCGAGTGCAGTTGGTGAATGGAAAGAGTTTTTCATGTTGACCGAGATCAGTCGGGTATTGAAGATGTCCAGTGTTGACCAAGTCACTCAGGATATTCAATGATGGTCAGGCATTAAATAAACTCAGTGTTAACTGATTTGATTATTCAGTGTCAGCAGACTAACAGTGGTTTACATTCTATAATTAATTGGTTATATGAGGCTAACTAAATCATGATTTCTTACTTATTTAGAAGTATATTCAAGCCAAATTGATAGGGCTTATCATATATATGAAAGGTCAAGTTTGGATTGAATGTAAGAGTGTGTGAAAAGTTAAAGATAAGCAGAAGTGTGGAATTCTGTGATATGAAGAGTGAAAGAAAAATCAGATGGAATTTTGATTGAGTACAAAACACTCAGAGCTACAATAGAATATTTGATCAGCAAGATCCAGTTATAATCAGAATAGAGATCTGAATCAGCAAAGACAATTGCTTACATATACAAGTAAATTCATTGTTAATTTCTAACAATTGTAGCAGTGATCTCAAATCTCTTAACAGAGTAGACTTAACAGTCTTTTTGTAAATCCTCTCACAAGGTAGAATTTCTATGTTGAAGTGCTAAAGACCTCTAATAAGGCCACTCCTCACAGGGTGATTTAAATCCTCTAATAGGGTCACACCTAAAAGTGTGTTTTTGTAACCTTTAACAGTGTTGGCTCCTAACAAGGCTCACTTCAGAAGAGTTAAAAATAGTAACTAGTTACATTGGTGGTTTTTCCCATATTGGGTTTCCATGTTAAATCTTGGTGTAACCTTATTTGTTTCATGCTTTATGTTTCTGCACTTAATTACTAAAGTATAATTGCATTGGATATCATAAATATTGCTTTGACACCCGAGTTGCAGAAGAATATCTTAATTGACCGAGCAACAATGTTAATTGTTTAGGACATCTAAGGGACAAAAGGATTTGTTTTGGAGTAACTGATTCACCCCCCCTCTCAGTTACTTACCTCATTTCCAACAATTGGTATCAAATATATATATCTATATATGTGAGATATTAAAATCTACTTAGTTCAATCTATAGATCTATCTATCTATCTAGATTCATGCAACTCAATGGACCATATAATGTGAAATATATACCTACCGATTTCAAGAAATCCCAAGATATGATTGTAATAGGTAGAAATCAAAGGATCATCATCAAAGTTTTCATCTTCATCTCTATCAAATGTATCAGTAACAAATGGTGGAACTAGATTCCATTCACCTAAATATCTACGGTCTTGATTGATGCATTCCTCATAATTGTCAGCAATGCAGTGACAACCAAAACATGAGTAGTCCATAGTGTTCAACGTCCAATTGCGATAATTCGTACTCATAAATGAATGCAAAGATCATGTCTTTTCTATCCGCTTGCAACCATGCATAATTTTTCTATCCACACCTGAACAAATGCATATATAATATTACATTCTATAAATATAATTTGAATAAAGAAAGTACATAAAAAATTTAAACAATTGAATAATTTAAAAATGCGTGCATACCTTTAATCTCCCAAAATTTTCTATGTGGTATCGCTTGAGTCATTCTTGATGACGTGTCATTCTCATTTCATGTGAAATGTGTCTTGCACCATTCAACAACATCATGTGCATTTTTTATATTAACTCCCTTATAATTCATTTGATACTTTTGCATAGCACGTTTGATGCAACCTCCAGCACCATCATGTTCACCTTTTCCATGTCCACTCTCAAAGAAACTCCAGACATGTGGTATATTTTTATTACGATGATAGCTACATAGTGCATAAAATGGTCTAGATGATTTGAACTGTGCAGCACATCCATATGACCAAACATAATGTTTATCAATTTATATGCCTCTTTCTTTCAAATTTACAAAAAACATCTTGAAGCAGTTGTTGGAAAGTGACAATGCAAGCAATTGTTATTTTGTCATTGATGTCAAACCTTAATTGGTGAGACTATTGTTATCTATTTGAGTACCATATCTATTGATTAATGAAGAATATTTAACAAGAAGACCAAGTGAATGGTTGAGTTAAGGAAAATAAAAGGGTACTTGATCAGTTGGCACTCTGGCAAAGTTTTTAGTTGTTTATCTTTCAAAGATAATTTTTTTGGCTGTTTTGTGTCGAGTAAGTCTGGCTTGTGTCAAGCAAGTTTGTTCAGTGCCTAGCACCAGTGAAATTGCCGAGTGGAAACAATGATTGCTGAGTAGATCACAAATGTTGGCTGACTTGTGGTATTTGGATTAATGATGAGATTTGAGATCTCTGGCCGACTTAGTTAATTTTATTGGGATATGTAAAGTTAATTAAAGATTGATCCACGTCATTTAATGTATGGATAACTGTAATTAATGCATGCATTCAAGATTTAATTAGAGACTACTTTGGAGAAGTAAATGTAATCTAATGATGGAATGATCTATTGGATCTGACCTAACCTAAGACCTACGATCTTGATTAAGTGGAAAAGATTTATCTGACCTAGACAAAGAGGTATATGATAACCTTAAGGGGTTATTCATTGAAGTGTGGATGCATGGATTGATGTACATGTGTGTATGCAAGAGGATTGCATAGTTAATTTACTAATTGGCATGACCTAGCAGAGAAGGATGAACACATAAGGAGAAAGTTGCATGTGTGATTGCTTGATGAATTTCCAAGCAGATTTGAAGATTGAAATGACAATGCAGGCCACTCAACAAGTTAGCATCTGAGCTATAATTGGATCTAAATTTGCAAAGTAAGTTGTATGTATCAGATCACAACTGCTAATTACTTTTTAACCATTGTATCAGTTAAAATCCTTTAAGAAGGTTGACCTAACAGTCATTTGTATAAATCCTCTAAGAAAGGTGATATTCATGTGGAATGTTCTAAGTCCTTTAACAAGGCCACTCCTGACAGGGTGATTCAATCCTTTAACCAGGTCACACCTAACAGTGTTTTATTGTAACCTTTTACAAGGTTGGCTCCTCACAGAGCTCACTTCAGAAGAGTGAAGCTTGGTAGCATGTTACTGGTGGTTTTTCCCATATTGGGTTTCCACGTTAAATACTTGTGTCAACTTGTGTGAATACTTATGGTTTGTTTTACTGTTATGTTTCTACAAGCTAATTACATTAAACAGTAAACTGCATGATTAAGTTGTTGACATATGCTACTGCTGTCGAGTAGATCTGAATTGTTTAAAATATATAAATTTTTATTTGGTACATCTAGACTTGAGGATAACTGATTCACCCCTCCCCTCTCAATTATTCTAAATTCATTCTAACAATTGGTATCAGAGCTTTGGTCTCCTGAAAATAGTTTGAAGGTACTTGGAGTGAAAAGATAAAGATGTATAAAAAGGAGGTTCCGAAGCTGAACAAAGATAACTTCCCTGCATGGCAGAGTTTGATGAAACTGCATTTGGCCAGTATTGGAGATGATGCTAAGAGACTTATTGAAAATGACTATGTACCACCTACTACTCCTCTCACAGCTGTACAACTAAGAGAAAAGCAAGAGCACAATCACGCAATGTTGGAGATTGCATCCTCATTGAGCTACTCAGAGTTTGATGATATAAAGAGCTGCACAAATACAAAGCAGATGTGGGATAAATTAGCAACTATCTATGGTGGAGACACAAATGTGTTGAGAGCTAAATCAGAAAGTCTAAGAGGTAAGTTTGATGAAATGAAAATGCAAGAAGGTTAAAATGTTAATCAATATTATGGTAGAGTAAAAGAAGTTGTAAATGCCATTAGAGGAGCTAATGGAACAATAGATGAGAACACTATTATGAGAAAGGTACTGAGAACTCTACTTCCTATATATGATATTAGAGTTTCTGCAATTCAAGAACTAAGATGTACTCCTAACAATAATCTGAATCTGGAAAATCTGATAGGCAGACTCACTGCATTTGAAATGTCAAATTATGATAACTACAATCCATAAGGTATTGATTCTTCTTTTAGATCTCAGTTGGTCCTCAATAAATCTAAGAAAGGAAAGAAACATGTGAACAGTGATAGTGACACTATTGATGATGATCTTGAAGAACTTGAAGCACTTATGGAAAAAATACTATCCAGAGGAAAAGGAAAATACAGAGGTAAACTTCCTATCATTTGTTTTTCATGCAATAAAATTGGTCATATAGCTGCTAGATGTCCTGATAAGAATGAAAAAGATGAAAGAAAGGATAGAAAATACAAGGAATACAAAGATAGAAAGGATGACCAAGACTTTAGGAAATATAAGGATTATAGAGACAAAGGTAAGAAATCTTGTTATATTGCTGAAGAAACTTCTAACAATGATACTGACAATTTTGATGACAATGATATAGAAGTTGTTTATGTTGCAATGAAAGAAGATTCTGATGATGATGAGAAAACTACATTAATTTCTTATAAGACTAAAGGTGATCATTGGATCATTGACTGTGGTTGTTCCCATCATATGACTGGTGACAAGGATAAGTTTGAAACCCTAGACCAATGCAAAGGAGGATATGTAAAATTTGGTAATGATGCACCATGTCTCATCAAAGGTAAATGATTGATTAACTT
>MU223104.1:1659707-1675915 GCA_018584345.1 Thuja plicata
GAATGACAAGTTTGAACTCAGAGTTTACACTGACTCTGATTGGGTTGGAAATGTTGATGATAGGAAAAGCACTACTGGTGGAGCATTTATTTTAGGAAAAATATTGATCTCATGGACAAGCAAGAAATAGAAGTGCACCTCACAATCTATAGCTGAAGCTGAGTATGTGGCAGCAATAGTCAACTATTCTAACATTGTGTGGTTGAAGATACTACTGAAAGGTATGAAGGAAGAAATCATTGAACTAGTTGTCATATATTGTGATAACATGAATGCCATTAATATTTCTAAAAACCATGTTATGCACTTGAAGACTAAGCACATAGCTATCAAGTATCATTACTTGAGGGAGCTAGTTCAGAATAAAGAAGTGAGACTAGATTATGTGAACACTAAAGAACAATTAGCAGACATATTCACAAAGGCACTACCCAAGGATGCTCATGAGTATCTGTGAGGTAAATTGGGGGTGATTCCCCTAATTGAGGCTAATTAAGTTCTATATGGTACTGTTGCATTAAATATTACATTCAAAATACTTGACACATTGATGTATAGTAAGTCACACTTTAGGATGCTGACTAAAGTTGTGAAGTTGGACAAGGACAGAAAAGAAGATCAGTCATAATCAAGATGACAAGATCAACATGATACTGAAGATCTACATGATAAACATATCAAATTCTTTGGCATTATTTTCAAAGAGGGAGAGATTACCTAAGGGAAAGATTACCTATATAGAGGTAGAAATGTTTTAAAGATAAGAATTAGAATGAAGCTAAAGACATTAATGAAAAGTTGTTCATATCGAGGAACACAGGTGACTTTTTGGATTGTATGGTAACTATGCTTGTTAAATCATTGTTTTAATATTTTGCGTTGCCATCAATGCCAAAGAGGGAGATTGTTGGAAAGTGACAATGCAAGCAATTGTTATTTTGTCATTGATGTCAAACCTTAACTGGTGAGTTTATTGTTATCTATTTGAGTACCATATCTATTGATTGATGAAGAAGATTTAACAAGAAGACCAAGTGAATGGTTGAGTTAAGGAAAATAAAAAGGGTACTTGATCAGTTGGCACTCTTGAAAAGTAATTAGTTATTTATCTTTCAAAGATAGTTTTTCTGGCTATTTTGTGCCGAGCAAGTCTGGCTTGTGCCAAGAAAGTTTTTTCAGTGTTGAGCACCAGTGAAATTGCCGAGTGGAAACAGTGATTGCCGAGCAGATCACAGATGTTGGCCGACTTGCAGTATTTGGATTAATGATGAGATTTGAGATCTGTGGCTGACTTAGTTAATTTTATTGGGATATGTAAAGTGAATTAAAGATTGATCCATGCCATTTAATGTATGGATAACCGTAATTAATGCATGGATTCAAGATTTAATTAGAGACTACTTTGGAGAAGTAAATGTAATAGATCCGACCTAACCTAAGACCTATGATCTTGATTAAGAAGCAAAGATTTATCTGACCTAGACAGAGAGGTATATGATAACCTCAAGGTTATTCATTGAAGTGTGGATATATGGATTGATGTACATGTGTGTATGCAAGAGGATTACATAGTTGATTTACTGATTGGCATTACCTAGCAGAGAAGGTTGAACACAGAAGTAGAAAGTTGCATGTGTGATTGCTTGACAGATTTCCAAGCAGATCAGAAGATTGAAATGATAATGCAGGCCACTCAGTAAGTTAGCATCAGAGCTATAATTGGATCTAAATTTGCAAAGTAAGTTGTATGTATCAGATCACAACTGATGATTACTTTTTAACCATTGTATCAGTTAAAATACTTTAACAAGGTTGACCTAACAGTCATTTGTATAAATCCTCTAAGAAATGTGACATTCAGGTGGAATGTTCTAAGTCCTCTAACAAGGCCACTCCTGATAGGGTGATTAAATCCTTTAACCAGGTCACACCTAACAGTGTGTTATTGTAACCTTTAACAAGGTTGGCTCCTCACAGAGCTCACTTCAGAAGAGTGAAACTTGGTAGCATGTTACTGGTGGTTTTTCCCATATTGGGTTTCCACATTAAATACTTGTGTCAACTTGTGTGAATGATTATGGTTTGTTTTACTGTTATGTTTCTACAAGCTAATTACATTAAATAGTAAACTGCATGATTAAGTTGCTGACATATGCTACTGCTGCCGAGTAGATCTGAATTGTTTAAAATATAGAAAGTTTGATTTGGTACATCTAGACCTGAGGATAACTGATTCACCCTCCCCTCTCAGTTAGTCTAAATTCATTCTAATAGCAGTGTTCTACATAATGAATGTCATTCTCTCTTACATCACTTATATAAAAATGATATTCCTTCTTGATGACCCGTGCTTCAAATGTTCTTTGAATACCATCCAAATCTAATTGTGTGTGTCGATAAAATACATGTACCATAATAATAATTTTCTCTGAAAAATAGTATTTTGATTGAATTGCGCTTTGATGAATAAAGGAATAGTTTTTTGCAAAATCAACAACTGATACAATAGTTCCAAGTGGGAAATTGTCTCTCAGTGTTTAGAATTGTTGTGCTTTCTACTTTGCAAAAAAAAATGATGAATGTAGGGTTAAACCAATTTTTTAAATTTGTCCATAAATACTGCAACATTTATCTCCTCTTCAACATATTCTAATCTTTTGGATTCTTTCCCAAATTTTGTTTCATTCTTAACATATTTGTAACTCTTGCAATTTACCGTCTTTGTTACATCAATATTTTCATTTTTCAAAGGAAAAAGAGTCAAATCAACACATGTTTGACATATTCCTTTTATGCAATTTATTTGTCCAGCTGGATCATCTCTTTTTTCTCATAAAATGGATGAGATGAACTCACTTTGTCTACTAGGAGGAGTATTTTCAAAACCATAAGTGTCTTCTACAAACTTTCAAAAAAAGTGATAGTGGAGATCAAATTCAATATGATAACGAAAACAACAAGTTTCAAACACTTTGTTTTTCCTGATATAATATGGCTTTAATCTTTTAAAAAATGTTTTCCCAATATTTATATTAGGATTTGAACTACAAAATGACACATACATTTCATATTGTGTTGTGTCCAACCAATGTTTTGTATGATATTCATATTGATTAGTTGAAATTCTATGTCTAATAACATCTCTACTATTTTATGAAAGACGTGTATTATCATGTTAGGAATAAGGTGTCTCAACCTTAGATAATTCCTATTCTTATTATTTGTTTTGTAAAATGTATTTTTTGCAAATAATTTAATTAAGTGTGAGTGTACATGTCTAGTTTGCATGTTGATGTGTCACTCCACTTGATGTGTCAGCATCTTGAATTGTGTGTAAGGAGATCATGGCCAAAATGGTTATGACGGATTCCTACGACACGCAAGAGCTATTTCTAGAAGATTCTATGACAGGTGAAGACATGCAATGACATGTGGCAACTAATAAAGTTGAGTACTATACACTCTTCCACAATCATTAGGGTTCATATTTTCTCAGAGAATGGTAATACCCTAATACGGCTATCTTTGGAAGTTACCCTAAAAAGGAAAGTGCATGATATAAGCATTTTTAGGGTTACAGGCATATATAGAAAAAGAGTGTATTGTTGGTATGCACTAGTGTTACTGGATTTGTCTTTGTGTGTCGATTGTCTTCTGAAATAACTTGCATTGCAAGTGTGTTGTAACCGTTGTGTTGAAGATAATACATTGTGCAAGTTTTGGAGTGCTAGGGTTTTTTACCGAAAGGTTTTCCCTAGGGTAAATCATTGTGTCATTCTCTATTTTCTGTATGCATGGTAAATGGCTGCAATATCATTGTTAAAGTAGTTAACGAATATGAAATTGTAAGGATTTAAAATAATTTGCACAATAATTTCCTTTAGAGATTAGTGTAGGAAGCTGTTTCTGCACCTGAGTTTCCTTACATATCATTCCAAAATAATGTGACCAAATTCTTGATTCCTCCATCAATCCTATTAGAATGAGGAGCTCTACACATGATTGCCCTATTTCCTTCCAAGGTGCCATCATCCAAAATAATTCTCCTATTAACATACCATGATATTGTTTTCCTACTAAAACCAATCCAAAATAAAACTGAAGATATTTGTCTTTTTCGGAGCATAGTGTTACCTACAATGGATGTCAAGATAAATTTTCTTATAATGGTCTTATATTTATTTCAAGATCGCTCCCCTACCTTGTTCAAACCTTTCCTAATATTTTCAATTATATCAATTTGCATGTCCACAACTTTTCTCTTCTTTGATGTTGCGTCTATACCCAATAATTTTAATGTCCCTTCCAACTTTTTATTTATAAGTACAACTGAAAGCAATTGGGCTTGTTCAAGTGTTTCTAAATTATCAAATTTAGCCATTATTTCTCTTGCTATCATATTCATTGACCTCTTATTAGCAAGACTTAAGGGTTTAACATTAGCAAGTGATCTCAAATTCTCCACATCCATTGTAAGTAAATGTTCTAAGTTTCTATAATTAATATTTCTCTTTACAGTTTGAGATAAATTTATAAGTTCGTCCATACCAGTAGGAGAACATGATCCTGAACCTTCTCCAACATCAATTGATTGATCTTCCATAGGGAGTGATCCCAACCCTTCTTCAATGTGCAATTATTCGACTTGACTTGACCCTCCTACTTCAGCTTGTCCTTCACCTTATTTAGTTTTATGATAATATGCCAATGTAGCTTCATGATTTCTTTGTTTAGTACCAGGTGACCTTTTTCTAGTATATTTATATTGTCTTATCTTCTTGTTCCCCATTTCTTCTCTTCCAAAAATGTCTTCCAAAAGATCAACAATAAAAATTCTTTTCTTCAAAAAAATACTTTGATATAATATTTCTTCTCTCCAAAATTATACCTTCAAAAAAATATAAATAACAATCCTTCTCCAAAAAATGCCTTTGTAAAAATTGATCAATAATAGAAAAAGAAAATTCACATATTGATGAAGATTCACATGGTAAAAAACTAAAAAGAAAAAACATTAGTTTTATACCATTCTAAATTTAAAAAAAAAACAAATTCAAAATAGCCGACCTAGTTCGCGCGAAGTACCCCAGGTAAAATTCTGGCATGGTGATTCTCACCAGAATTTTCACACGAGGGTCTTCACAGGAAGGGTCTTCGCATGAAGCCCCTTTAACCCCTTCGTGTAAAGGGGTTCTTTGCATGAAGGCACCCAAAATGAAAATTTGTCCTCAGAAAAAAAAACTCCTAAAAAATGGCCTTTCAAGGCCTGGGACAAGGACCAAATAAAATACTTTTCTGAAACACTTGATGCCAAATGATGCGATTCGGAAAAAGATTTCTAATGAATATAATTTTAATACATATTGAGTTCATTATCACTTTCAAATATTACTTTAACTAAACATAGGTTGTTTGGTCATTCAACAACCCATCTCTTCAAGGCTTCGGGAAAAATAGTAAATTCCAAATTTTTTTTATGAAAAATATGTAGGAAAAGAGTATTTGTGTTACATTTCTATAAAAAAAAAGAATTTTGATACATAGAGATCAAGTTAGAGTGATCCAAGTGACCTTATGTCTAAATTATAGTTACTGTCACTTTATAACTTAATAAACTATGAAATATTGACCCAAAATGAATGAAACCAATTGCATCCTTTATATATTGAAGTTAAAAATATAATATCAAAAGAATTACATTGTTATCATATTTGAAAAAAAATTTATGCTGATCCAAGTGACAGTCACTTCTTAAAAACACATTTTTTCACACAAACCACTTTTCGAAGGAGAAGGAAAAATGAATTTAAATGAATTTTAATTTAAAAAAAAAAAATATATTTAGAAACTAGAAATAAAATTCTAAAAGACCATAGTTTACATCATCTTCAAATTCCTAATAGTTTTGCGGCAATAGGTGTTTGAAAGTGAAGTTTTTCTCAGAATGTTGATCTTTGTGTCAAAGTTGGCCAAAAAGTGGGACAGACTATTGTGGGACAATCCACCTAGCAATAAGGAAAATGTTTCTTTGAAATCTATAGCTTCTTTTTGTGAGTAGCCTTTTCAAACCAATCTAGCCTTATTCCTTACAACCATGCCTTCTTCATTCATTTTGTTTCAGAAAACCCATTTGGTTCCTATTACTTTTTTGTCCTTAGGTCTAGGAACCAATTATCAAGTGTTGTTTTTCTCTATCTGATCTAATTCTTCATGCATTTCCTTAATCCAAGAATCAAATTTACATACCTCATCAGTATTCTTAGGTTCTACTTTTGAAATCAAACAAAGTTCATTCTTAATCTTAGATCTTGTCATCATGCCCTTATTTGCATCACCAATAATCTAATTTTTAGAATGATTTCTCTAAACATACCTTGGTGTCTTTGGAGTCTCAGTAGGTTCATTCAAGCATACCTCAATTCCATTGTCAATCTCAAAAGTTTTATCTTTGTCTTGTCTTGTAGTAATCTCCTTATTCTCTGGAATCTGTTCATAGTCATACATTCTTTCTTGAATCTAAAACTTCTCATCAATTTTTACTTTAGCACTCTCAACTATTTTCCTCAATCTCAAATTGAAACATATAGAAGCTTTAATATTTGTAGAATATACAAAAAAAATTACTTCATCACTTCTTGCATTAAACTTTCCTATTTCATGATCATCCCTTTTGATATAACACTTGCTACCAAATATTCTTATATTTTACAGTAGGAGCATAACCAAACCAAATTTCATAGGGTATCTTATTTGTACCTTCTTTGACTTGTAATCTATTCAAAGTGTAGTCTGCAGTACTTACTACTTCTCTCCAATGCATATGTGGCACATTCCCTTCAAGCATCATTGTCCTAGATGCATCCAATATAGTTTTATTTCTTTGCTAAAAAATCTCATTCTGTTGTGGTTTCCTAGGAGCAGATGTGTCTCTATATATCCCAATGCTCTTCATAGTAAGAATTGAACACATTGATGTAAACACTCTACCTATGTATGACCTCAAACACTTTTTCTTCATACTAGATTCATTCTCTTTTTTTGTAAATATTGAACTTATCAAATGCTTCAGACTTCTCTTTAAGAAAAGCAACCCACATCATCCTAGAATAGTCATCAACAAAGAGTATAAAGTACCTTTCACCATAGTAAGATCTTGTTCTCCTAGGACTGCATAGATCTGTATGTACCAGATCCAACTTATCTTTCACTGAAAAGGATTTTCTCTAAAATATTTTCTTAGTTTGTTTTCCCATCACACACACTCTACACGTAGTGTTAGTAGGCTTCATAATCTTTGGAAAATATCTGACTGCATTAGTGTTATTGGCCTTTACAATGTTATCAAAATTTATATGACAAAACCTCTTATGCCATAACCAACTATCATCTACCTTTGCAAAAAAACAAGTTGCCTCTTTAGTATTCAGCTCAAACACATTACCTCTTGACTTAGTACCTGACGCGATCAAGTTTCTCGGTTGACCTCTACTAGTACATTTTCCATCCATGAATTGTAAGTGATATCCCTTGTCTACAAGTTTTCCAACACTCAACAAGTTGTGCTTAAGTCCATCAACAAGTAAGACATCATTAGTGTTAGTTTTACCATCAAGATAAATTGAACCTATTCCAATGATCAACTTAGGAGTGTTATTACCAAATATGACTACACCACCATCAAATCTACTCAGTTGAAAAAAATTATCTTTATCACCAGTCATATGATGTAAACAACCCCTATCAATGATCCATTATGATTTATTTTCAACATGGGACACAGTGGATTTTTTTTTATGAATAGGCTCATCATTTTTAATAGCAATAAATCCAATTTCATCATCATCAAACACACCTTCACTAGCATAGTAGCATTCCTTATCCTTGGAGTAATTAGACCTATAAAAATTATTTTTATGCTTAGGAACCCTTGTAGGAAATCTAGAAGCAAAATGACCAATCTTATTAAAATAAAAACATTTCAAGGGAACTTTCCTTCAAATTTACCCTTACCACCCTTTTCCCTTATTGTTATTAGGGCCACAAGTTTGTCTAGTTTTCTTTCTTGTTCTTCTATCTCTGCCCACTCATCACCATATTCTCCAAGCTCTGTATGTCTATTTCCTCCGTTGGTGCTTGCAAGACTTGAGAGGGTCTTTTTTCATTATGTACAGTATCTTTGAATGCAAGCTCAACCTTGGGTAATGTAACATCCAACTCTGTGTCTTCAAAGGTGGTTAGTTTAGCAATCAACATTTCTTTGTTGAAATTATTTGTCAATGGTATAATTTCCTCTATTGCTTGTACTTTTTTGTAGGTGGGTAGCAAAGATCTGATAATCTTTGCGATCACTTATTCTTCAGTATATGTGCATCAAGAGTATCTAATTCTTGTAAAAACCTCTGTAACCCTTTGTACATATACTCTGACATTCTCATTATCTCACATTCTTAAACTATCCATTTTAGTCTTCCAATTTTGCAAATTTGCCTACTTGGTGTACTGATCTCCTTCATAAAGTGCCTCTAGCCTTGTCCAAATCTTATGTATAGAGTCAAGGTCTTTATCTTCTGCAAATTCAGCCTCAGAGAGCGCATTGATCAATGCTTATCTTGCAACCATATTATAGTGAAACATTTTATTTTCATCTTCAGTGGCATTTGGTAATTCATCTTCTATCTTGAACTTCTCATCCTTCTTTGTAATCGTCTAGTAATCAAACCCCATACAGAACAAATGAGTTCTCATCTTGTTCTTCCAACTATAAAAATTTTCAGCATCAAATTTTAGAATCTCCTTCCTATAGTAAGCCATCTAAGGATCACCTCAAATTGTTAAGATTTCTCTAAGAGGACCACAAGATCTGATACCAATTATTAGTAATAATAGTCTATCAACACAACTGAGAGGGTGGGGGGGTGCATCATCTTTGTGCCCAAATATTTAAACTTTAAATTTATAAACCAATTACTCATCACAAATCTAAACATTTCAAGAATAACACCATAACAAAAGTATTTGTTTTCAAGGAAAACCCTATTAAGGGAAAAATCTTGGATAGAATTAATAACCACAAATAGAGCACTAGAAATTTTGTATCCCTATTAGGAGATCTAGTCCTATTAGGAGCTTATTATTACATATAGTACAAAGTACCTATTAAAGGATAGACCCTGTTAGGATTCCTTTCAACCTTGTTAGGAGTTGAATGAAATGAAAACCTCACTGCCCAAGCACACTACTCAAATGTGAAGGTTAAACCCACCTTCTGGATCCACTATTCAAAAATAACTATAAAAGCATACTTATAACAAGAACTGACTGATAGAAACTTTCTTTGTCTATACAACTCCAATGAAGTGCATTACAAACATAATCATTGCTCTACATCTAGCTGAACTCAGATCCACATGCTCACAACATCCAATAACTATAATTCTCATTGTGACACTACTTTCATTTATACATGATACAACAAGCAATTAGATCGTCCTGTTAAGACTTCCCCAATGCACAAATAATTACATAGACCCTTGCTAAGATACACACGGTACCTTAAACAAGTAAATAACAAATAAAAATTGTCAGTTATGTGCCAAGATCCATAATTCACACTCACCATTAACTAAGCATGTTATATCTCTTTGGTTGGCTCCAAATAGGTCTTCACAAGTCCACACGCCTTAGCCGATGTCACGAAGTATCTAGCAACCCAAGAATTAAGAAGAACGTGTTCTCATGTGTCTTCTATCATGCCTTAGGCTTGCATCCATAACTCATGCTCACATCCAAGTTATCCCAAAAACTTAGAGACCTTTTCTGTCATAATCCTGTATTACTGCTTTGTAAACAGTCTTCACCAAAATAGTTGTAACTCATGAAATCAACAATATGAAATCCAAAAATATTAGATATAAGGTGTACATACTTCCCTCTACAAAAATCCATGCTCGCATATACTTAAATACCATACACTCTCTATACACAACTATCAATCTTGCTTGTACCTGTGATAACCAGTCTTTCTGAAACTTCCAACTAAAACATATGTTGACATCAATGACAAAATATGAATGTCAACACTTCAAACAAAAACAATTCCAACACATACATGAAAAATGTGATTTTTTTTTTATGTTTGTTGGAAAACATGTCTCAAATATGTTTTAATCATCCAAGCCTTTGGGTTGGATACCCAAGGAAAATGCAAGCCTTAGTCTTGGTGGTTCCCAATGTAGTTAAAAAGGTGCATGCCATTTATGGTGTACGCCCTATATGGCATATTCCCTATATGGTGTACACTCTATATGGTACATGCAATATATATGTAAAACCATTGTGAAATATTGCATATATCACATTATTGCATATTTCACATACGGTGTGCACCATATATGGAGTACGCCAAATGTGAAATATGCAACAATGTAATATTACGCTAGTCTCTCTCTCTCTCTATATATATTTATACATATACATACATATATATATATATATATATATATATATATATATGTATGTATGTATATATGTATGTATGTATATAGATATATGTATATATACATATATATATATATTATATATACCCTTTTCATCCTCTCTCTCTCTCTCCCTCTCCTATCAGTGTAGAGGGAGAGATAGGGTGAGAAGTGGAGAAAGAGAGCAATGGGGAGAGAGAGGGTGAGAGAGAGGAAGAGAAGGGGGTGAGAGAGAGAATTGGAGAGAGAGGGTGATAGATAGAGGGGGTCTTAAGGGGTCCTAAGAGGTCTTAATGGATTCTAGGATACATTAATGTATCCTAGGACCCCTTAAGACCACTTATAAACCCTTATGACCCCTCAATATACATTAATGTATTCTACATTACCATACATTAATGTATGGTAAAGAGGTTGTAAGGGATCATAAGGGGTCTTAAGATGTCCTAGGATACATTAATGTATCCTAAGATCACTTAAAACCCATTAGGACCCTTTATCATACATTAATGTATGGTAAGGGGTCGTAAGTGGTCTTAAGGGTTTCTGAGATACATTAATGTATCCTAGGTACCTTGAGACTCCTTATGACCCCTTACCAATGTATGGTAAGGGGTTTTAAGGGGTCTTAGGATATATTAATGTGTCCTAGGACCCCTTAGGACCCCTTACCATACATTAATTTATAGTAAGGGATCCTAAGGGGTCCTAGTATATTAATGTATCCTAGGACCCCTTAAGACCCCTTATGATCCCTTACAACCCCTTAGGACCCCTTACCATACATTGTAAAAGCATTCTAAGGGTTCGTAAAAGTTCATAAGGGGTATTAAGGGGTGCTAGGATACATTAATGTATGCACCCCTTATGATCCCTTAGGACCCTTAACCATACATTAATGTATCATAGAACCCCTTAAGACCCACTATGACCCCTTACCATGCATTAATGTATGAAAAGGGGTCCTAAGGGGTCATAAAAGGTCTTAAGGGGTCCAAAAATACATTGACATATGGTAAGGGGTTCTAATGGGTTGTAAGGAGTCTTAAGGGGTCCTAGGATACATTAATGTATCCCAGGACCCCTTAAGACTCCTTACCATATCTTAATGTATGGTAAGAGGTCATAAGGGGTTCTAAGATATATTAATCTATCCTATGACCCCTTAAGATCCTTTATGACCCCTTAGGATCCCTTACCTTACATTAAAGTATTCTAGGAACCCTTAAGACCCCTTACGACCCCTTAGGGCCCCTTACCATATATTAATGTATGGTAAGGGGTTGTAAGGGGTCTTAAGGGATCCTAAGACCCCTTATGAAATCTTACAACCACTTAAGACCCCTTACAAATGTGTGGTAAGGGTTCATAAGGGGTCTTAAGGGGTCCTAGGATATATTAAAATATCCCTGGACCCTTTACGACCCCTTACCAGACATTAATGTATGTAAAGAGGTTGTAAGGGTTTGTAAGGGGTCTCAAGGGGTCCTAAGATACATTAATGTATCATAGGACCTCTTAAGACCCCTTAGGACCCCTTACCATACATTAATATATTGTAAGGGGTCCTAGGATACATTAATGTATCCTAGGACCACTTAAGACACCTTATGACCTCTTACAACCCCTTAGGACCCCTTACCAATGTATGGTAAGGGGTCTTAAGGGGTCATATGATATATTAATGTATCCTAGGACCCCTTATGACCACTTATGACCCCTTATGACCCTTTAGGACCCCTTACTATACATTAATCTATGATAAGGGGTCCTAAGAGGTTGTAAAGGGTCTAAAGGGGTTCTAGGATACATTAATGTATCCTAGGACCCCTTACCATACATTAATGTATGGTAAGGGGTTATAAAGGGTCTAATGGGGCCATAAATTAATTTTTGGTAAGGGGTCTTAAGGGGTCCTAGGATACATTAATGTATCCTAAGACCCCTGACCATACATTAATGTATGGAGAGGGATTCTAAGGGGTCGTAAAGAGTCTTAAGGGGTCCTAGGATATATTAATGTATCTTAGGACCCCTTAGGACCCATTATCATACATTAATGTATGGTAAGGGGTCATAATGGGTCTTAAGGAGTCATAAAGGGTCTTAAGGGGTCTTAAAATACATTAATGTATCATAGGACCCCTTAGGACCATGTATGGTAAGGTGTCCTAAGGGGTCGTAAGGAGTCTTAAGGGATTCTCAATGTATCTTAGGACCCCTTAAGACCTCTTAAGACCCGTTAGGACTCCTTACCATAAATTAATATATGGTAAGGGGTCTTAAGGGGTCCTAGGATACATTAATGTATCCAAGGACCAGTTAAGACACCTTATGACCTCTTAGGAGGCCTTAAAAATATATGGTAATGGGTGTGAAGGGATCTTAATGGGTCGTAAGGAGTCTTAAGGGGTCCTACAATACATTAATGTATCCTAGGACCCTTTCAACACCTTAGGACCCCTTACCATTCATTAATGTATGGAAAGGGGTCCCAGGGGGTTATAAAGGGTCTTAAGGGGTTTTAGGATACACTAATGTATCATATAACCCCTCAAGACCCCTTATTATATATTAATGTATTTTAAGGGGTCTTAAGGGGTCTTAAGAGGTCCTAGGATACATTAATGTATGGTAAAGGGTTGTTAGGGGTTGTAAGGGGTCTTATGATACATTAATGTATCCTAGGACCACTTAAGACCCATTTTAACTTCTTACGTCCCCTTACGACCCCTTACCAATGTATGGTAAGCGGTCCTAAGGGGTCGTAATGGGCCTTAAGGGTTCCTAAGATATATTAATGTATTCTAGGACCACTTAATACCCTTTACCATACTTTAATGTATGATAAGGGGTTATAAGGGGTCATAGGATACATTAATTTATCCTAGGACCCCTTATTACCTCTTACAACCCCTTAGGATCCCTTACCAATGTATGGTAAGGGGTCATAAGGGGTTTCAATGGGTCCTAGAATACATTAATGTATTTTAGGACCTCTTAAGACCCCTTACCATATATTAATGTATGATAAGGGGTCCTAAGGGGTCATAAGTGATCCTAGGATATCATATATTAATGTATGGTAAGGGGTCTTAAGGGGTCCCATGATACATTAATGTATCATATGACCCCTTACCATACATTGGTAAGGGGTCCTAAGCGATCGTTAGACATCATAAGGGGTCCTAGAATATATTGATATATTAAAGGACTCTTTAAGATCCCTTACAACCCCTTACCATACATTTGATGACATTAAGTTTTGCCATTAGTATACTTAAAGGGAAAAACATGATAAAGATCATCGATATAAGCATAACTAGTGGATAGTAAGCATAACTGGCAGACAACAAGCATACCCGACAGGAAAAAATGTCTAACGTGAAAATGCTAAGTATAGAAATTACTGACGATAAGCATAACTGATGATACAGTTTTGAGAACATCACCGACGGAGCAGAAAAGGCATACCCGATGAACAGTTCAAGTAAGGAACACCGACGGAGAAGAAAACTGACAGACTGATAGAGCAGCCCAACCATTAAAACCGACAGTTAGTTAAAGAACTCGCAAAAAGTGGATCTGATTTTACACATCAGATAAAGCAATGTAATTCTATTGATAGAGTTTTTATATGTTTTAAATATTAACTTGAGGGTCAATAAAGCATATTGTAAATGTTTTAAAGCATCCTAATGGATCTGAAACATATGTAACTAAAGATCAAAGTCAAGTTGTAAACCTTGGATCTAGAGTTGATTTGAAAATCGTGAATCAAGAATAGAACTAGAAACTAGTATAAATAGATGTTCTGTCATTTGTAATAAGAGAGACTTGTAATCATTTGAATATGATAGTAGCTATGGAGAGCATCTAAGAAAAAAAAAGAGAATTCATGCAAAGTTCAGAAACAGATGAAAACAGTTATCAAGAATACAGGAAGGCTACCAACAAGCAGAGACAAGGTATTACTCAATCATTCAAGGTTATTACATACATACATTGTAAGCTACACAAAATCTGTTATCAAAAATTTGAGATTGCATTCACTATCAGATCAACATTTATATTGTAGTTGCATTCTAACAAGTGCATCACAACATAAATCCTTTAGTAGAAGGTGGACTTAACACTTCTTTGATAAATCTCTTAATAGAGTGCACACCTAACAGTGTTGCTAAAGATTCAAACAAAGTAGATCCTAACAGGTCTCCACTCTAATAATATTAACAAAGGTAGATCATCAGAAGTGATCAATTCTAAGCCTTTACCAACTCCCTTCTTATCTATAGATAGTGAATTTTTGTGGGTAGACATCCCCACCATAGTTTTTACTTCCTCACAGGAGTTTTTCTGCGATATCATATCATGTGTTATGTGTTATTTGTTTTCATGAATGTTTATACATGTAAAGAACTTATATTATGATTACACATACATAATCAAAGATGAACAGATAGATAGGTACATATAAATCTGATGACACAGAGGTTAATGGGACAATCACATAAAAAGTCTTAGAGGTATTGATTCACCCCTCCCCTCTCGGTACATCATTCCAATAATTCCAACAATTGGTATCAGAGCTAAGTCTCTTTCTTGAAAAGCTTAAAGACTTAAGAGAAAATATCCACACAATGGAAAAGTACAGAATGGACAAGACTATTGAGAATGAGCAATTGCAAATTCAGATTTACTATGAGCAGTATAAAGAGGTGAGAGTAAGCATGATAAATTTGCTTGATGAAAGAAATATCATGGCAACTAGGCTTAACAAAAATGATTATCAAGAAGAGGATATCCCAAATTACTTCAACTATGCTGAATCATCAACAAGAAAAGCTTTAGACACATCAGTAGAAGAGATCACAAGTCTACAAGAAGTCAATCTACATCTGATAGAACAGATCAAAATGCTGCAAATCGGTCAAGAAACTCAGATGGTAAAAATGATTGATGTCATGAATGATTCAAGAAAAGATGAGTCAGAGAGAACATTGGATATTTATGATAGGAGGAAAATAATAGAAAAACTAAAAGAAAAAGAATCAGAGATTCAAAGACTTACTGATCATCACCATGAGATTACCAACTAGATTATTCTTATGAGTCAAGAAGAAAACAAATTAAATACTGAACTCATTAAAAGAATACAGATCATCGGTGAGATAAGGGAAGAAAATGAGAAGCTAAAGCATGAAGTAAGAATTTAGAATCAACACAATGAATTGATCAAGGAAGCTGAAGATAGCAATAAAAGAATGGATGATTTCCTTGACGGTCAAAGAAGAGTCAACAACTACATAGGAATAGGTTACACCGACAATGGAGACTCATCTAATCAATCAAATCAAAAGAATGTTTATGCAACTCCAAGAACCAAGAAGTTGTCATGCAATCACTGTGGAAAACTAGGCCACACCTCAAACGTTTGCAGAAAAAAAATGAAAGGTAATTGTTATAAATGTCACAAGCAAGGACACAAGGAATATGAATGCAGATCGAAGGTGACAAATCCAAATAAGGAAACCTATATGGACAACTACTTTCCTACTTGCAAAATGAATGGACATACATATCAGGAATGCTGGAAAAATAATAAAAAGGCATGGACACCAAAAGAACCTAATAATGGCTACAAACCAACAAGAAAAGGTAACTCATATGTTTGGGACTATAACACATGGGTAAATTGCACAGCATGTGGAAGGTATGGTCATATATCTGCTA
>MU223104.1:1678653-1709090 GCA_018584345.1 Thuja plicata
CAAATAAGGAAGAAATTACTGAGATGATGAAGAAGTATGAAAAGGAGTTCTTACAAAAAATGAGAGCATATGAATTTCTCAAGGGGAAGATAATTGATCTTGATCAAAATAGCATTAAGAAGTGGTGAAAGATACTCAAAAATCCCACTAAGGAAGCAAGCCCAGAGAAGGAACAAATCATCATTAAATATAGACAAGATAACTCATCTATGGAATTGGATAGAGAAGAGAGTGATCCAGCAGGCCCCAAACATACTGACATTGTAGATGAATTATGGCCAGAAACTACTCTTCACAACACTCAAAGTGAGGATAGTCAAAATCCACTAAGTCTACTTCATATTGACTTGAGCAGAGAAGAAGAAGTTACCAAAGAAGATTTGACAGTAAAAGGTAACATAACCGATGATATCAATGATGAATCATGGTTAGATAACATTGTTAATGATATTACAGGAAAAGACCCTACAAAAGAAGTGCAAAAAGATGAAGATATAAATGTTGCACAGGACAATACCGACAGACAGGATTCAACTATTAACACTGCAAAACTCAATACACCGACAAACATGAACATATTAATCGATGCTATTGATTTTGAATCAATTTAGGAGATATCATCTAAGAAAGATGATGATATACCCCAGGACATGGGTAATGATGAAAATAAAGATGCATCAAATATTCAAAAGGATACAGATATAGAAATGAAAGATGCAACTGACACTCAGCAAGAAGTGTCTACTGAAAAAGACAAAGGAGTAGATAACAAAACAAATGAAACATTGAGAAAGGATGAAGAGAAAGAAAAGAGTGAAAAATTCAAACAAGATGAAACCAAGGAAGAAAAAGAAGATAAAACTGTTGATACACACAAGGAAAATGAGGAGACATCTTCACAAAACCAGCCAGTGGACTCAGAACAAAAATAGCAAGATGCTTCTTCTTCTCAACCCTCACCCACAAAATCAATCCAATCTCAAGGTTTACAAATGGTAGTACACCAATCTGCCACCCAAAAAAAGAAGAAAAAGAAAAAGGCATTGAAGAAAGATATCTTGGCTGTCACACTTGATGAGGTAATAGAAATACCCAAGTGGGATGTATCCACTTTAGATACTAAAACACTTTAAAAGTTTGGAGTGATGTGTCAAAGAAAGGCAATTCAAGAGAAAATGAGAAAGGCACATAGGGAAGCCCAAGTACTTGAATAGGAAATAGACATTCTACATCAAATTGTTCCAGATGTCAAAATTGAAGATAACACATCAGTCATGGAACAAATAGCAGTTCTAACTGACGCCATCAAAAATCAGAATGTAGATGCAGAGAAGGCAATGGAAGAATAGGCAGAGATGAAGTATCAACACAAACTAATTGAGAAGATCAGCCAAGAAGTGGCAGAGAACAAGGTAAAGCTATCTGAACTAGAAAGTGAATTAGAACCTACGATTGCTGAAGCTATTACCTTAGTTTATAAATTATGCACATTAGAAAATTTCACTAAAGAAAATAGTGAAAAGTTGTCACAATTATATTCAGATCTAACAGCTAGTGCACTAAGTTTAACCTCTGATGCAAAAACTATAAAGCTGCATCATGAAAAGATAACAGAGGTAAACAGATTGAGACAAGAAATATGGGATGCAGAGACTCAATTTAGAAATGAGTTTACAGAGCTTCAAGCTCAAATTTTTCCAAACCTCACCACTCTGTAACAACATATTACAGATGAAATAAATCTAATCACAACCCCATAAATGTCTGTGGTAGACAACATATATGACATGCATGTGAGGTTATCACTTGAGCATTTAGCTCTTGATAATTTAAAGGAGAAATGGGAGAAAATGATGGAGGAAATCAAAGCCTCACACTCTCACATTTTTGAAAAGATGTAAGTACCTTTTCCCTCATTATAAAAAAAGGAGGAATGTATATGTATGTACAATATACTTTAGTAAGAAAAAGGGGGAATGTATACATATGTACAAAACACTATATGAGGATATGTATAATGTATGTATAGAAAATTTAGATATGTACATAAAATTACACTTACTGGCATATGCATAGGGGGGGTCATTTCATGACTAAGAAAAAAAGTATACACAGGTGTACATACTAATGCATCAAGTATGTTGCACATATCAGTTTTTGATACTAATGTCAAAGGGGGAGATTGATAAAATTAAGTTTTTCCATTAGTATACTTAAAGGGAAAAACATGATAAAGATCATCAGTATAAGGATAACCGGTGGACAGTAAGCATAACTGGTGGACAAGAAGCATACCCGACAAGACAAAATGTCTAACATGAAAATGCTAAGTATAGAAATTACCGACGAAAAGCATAACTGATGATACAGTTTTTAGAACCTCACTGACATAGAATAAAAGGAATACCCGATGAAAAGTTCAAGTAAGGAACACCGACGGAGAAGAAAACTGATAGACTAACAGAGCAGCCCGACCATCAGAACCGACAGTGAGTTCAAGAACCCGCAAAAAGTAGATCTGATTTTACACGTCAGATAAAGCAATGTAATTCTATTTATAGAGTTTTTATTTGTTTTAAATCTTCACTTGAGGGTCAAGCAAGCATATTGTAAATGTTTTAAAGCATCCTAACGGATCTAAAACATATCTAACTAAAGATCAATGTCAAGTTGTAAACCTTGGATTTAGAGTTAATTTGAAAAGTGTGAATAAAGAATAGAACTAGAAACTAGTATAAATAGATGTTCCATCATTTTTAATA
The DNA here is from genome assembly GCA_018584345.1 of Thuja plicata. Classification (NCBI taxonomy): domain Eukaryota; kingdom Viridiplantae; phylum Streptophyta; class Pinopsida; order Cupressales; family Cupressaceae; genus Thuja; species Thuja plicata. The sequence continues at coordinate 1,681,416 of MU223104.1, forward strand.
AGAGATACTTGTAATCATTTAAATATAATAGTAGCTATGGAGATCATCTAAGCAAAAAGAAGAGAATTCATGCAAAGTTCAGAAACAGATCACAACAGTTATCAAGAACACACGAAGGCTACCGACGAGTAGAGACAAGGTATTACTCAATAACTCAAGGTGATTACATACATACATTGTAAGCTATACATGATTTGTTATCAGCAATTTGAGATTGCATTCACTATCAGATCAACATTTATATTATATTTGCATTCTAACAAGTGCATCGCAACAAAAATCCTTTTGTAGAAGGTGGACTTAAGAATTCTTTGATAAATCTCTTAACAGAGTGCACACCTAATGGTGTTGCTAAAGCTTCAAATGAAGTAGATCCTAATAGGTCTCCACTCTAATACTCTTAACAGGGTAGATCATCAGAAGTGATCAATTTTAAGCCTTTACCGGCTCCCTTCTTATCTTTAGATAGTGAAGTTTTGTGGGTAGACATCCCCACCGCAGTTTTTACTTCCTAACAGGAGTTTTTCTGCGATATCATATCATGTGTTATGTGTTATTTGTTTTCATGAATGTTTGTTTAATTTTTATACATGTAAAGAACTTATATTATGATTACACATACATAATCAAAGATGAACAGGTAGATAGGTACATACAAATTTGATGACACAAAGGTTAATGGGCCAATCACATAAATTTTTTTAGAGGTATTGATTCACCCCTCCCCTCTTAGTACATCATTCCAATAATTCCAACAACATTGATGTATAATAATGACTCCTTAGGATCCCTTTCCATATATTAATAGATTGTAAGGGGTCATAAGGGGTTCTAGGATACATTAATGTATCCTATGACCCATTATGACCCGTTACAACCCCTCTCTCTCTATGTATGTTATTTGTTGCATCTAGTGTACACCATATACGGCATGCACAATATATGACAAGCACCATATCTAGAATACTAAAATGGTAAAAAGGAAAGGAACCCATGATTGAGGCATATCCAAGTGGTTTACAATAAAAAAAATACCCCAAAAATAGTTAGCAATCATATTTTGAAAATTTATTCTTGACTAGAACATTGTGTATTTTCTAAATGACATATTGTAGCTTTGAACCATCTATTCCAAATATTTTGGTTGCTCAGGTAAATCCCAAGAACAGCCTTGTTTGGCTCCCTATTTCACTCAAATGTTCATGAACACTCTGGACTGGTGTGACCCTTAAGCTCCACATAGTACAAAAATTGACAATCTTTCATGGAAAATTTCTCTGAGATCATGCAAAGTATCAAGGATATATTATGTGCTATAGGATCATTTTTCCTTTGCACACAAAACCCTCTCTCAGCTTTGGGAGATTTGAACCCTTTCGAAATTGGAAACCCAATCTTGGTCATTGCCAAAACTTGCAATGTACTTGAGTTAAAAGTTTCAACTATGCGTATGTTTGAAACAACTCATCCTGGCATCAAACCATCTTTGAAAATATCTTTGGTTGGTTGGGTAAACCCCATGAATAACCTAATTTGGCTCCCAAAGTAGCTCAAACATTCCAAACCACTCTAGACCGGTGTGACCCTTAAGGTACACATAGTACAAAAATCATAAATCTTTCATAGACCATTTCTCAGAGATCCTATGATGTATCAATGATCCATCAGGTTCTACAGAATCATGTTTCCACTGTGCACTAAAAAATCTCTCAGGTTTGGGAGATTCAACCCTGATCTAAATAGGCAACCCAGTCTCAGTTGTTTCCAAAACTTGCAATGTGCCTTAGTTGAAAGTTGAAACTACACATATATTTTAAATAACTCATAATGAACTCAAACTATCTATGCCAAAAAATCTAGTTGGCCTGGTAAACCCTACAAATAACCTCATTTGGATCCCCAAGTCGCTTAAACATTCTAGACCACTCTAGACTGACATGAACCTTAAGGTGCACATAGTAAAAATTTTCCAATATTTGATGGGTTATTTATTTGAGACAATGTGACATATCAATGATGCATTAAGTGTTATAGGATTATGTTTTTTCTGACCAAAAAAACCTCTCTCAGTTTTGCAAGATTTAACTCCATTTGAAATTTGCAATCCAATCTCGGTCATTGCCAAAACTTGTAATGTGCCTTAGTTCAAAGTTGCAACTATGAGTATCTTTGAAATGACTTGTCGTGGCCTTTAAAAATCTACACCAATAGATCTAGTTGGATAGGTAAATGCTAAGAATAAGCTCATTCTATTCCCCAAGTCACTCAAACATTCCAGACCACTTTGATTGGCATGTCCTGTAAGGTGCATATAGTAAAAAAATTAGCAATCTTTGACTATCATTTCTCAAAGCATGTGTGACGTAACAATGATTTTTTAGGTTCTATAGTATTTTGGTGCTACTATCTAAAAAAACCTCTCTTGTTTTTGGGAGACTCAACCCTATTTAAAAATGTTAACCCAATCTTGGTTATTGCAAAAAATTGCAATGTGCCTTAGTCAAAAGTTGCAACTATTTGTATCTTTGAAAAGACTTATTGTGTTGAAGAACCATATGTTCCAACAACTTGGATTGGTTGGGTAAACCATAGGAACAACCTCATTCAAATCTGCAAGTTTCTTAAACGTTCTAGACCACTACAAACTGGCGTGACCCCTAAGGTGCACATAAAACAAAAATTGACAATATTTGGCGAACCATTTTGTTGAGCTCGTGTGGCATATCAATGATCCATCAAGTACAATAGGATCATGTTGCCACTTTTCAAAAAAAAATCTCTCAATTTTGGGAGATTCAACCTCGTTTGAAATTGGAAACCCAGTCTTAGTCATTTTTTTTGATCTCCAAGTTATGTTGTCTATTAGTGTCACACACTTAGTCATAATCAAGGCAGGTTGGTCGGTCATCACTATGACCGAGTCATCCCACTAAGGCTGAGAAATAAAAATGACTTGTATAAATATTATATATTAACCAAGTAGGAGTTACTGTCAAGCGAGTCAGTGGTTGCCGAGTACTCAGTAGTTGCCAAGCAGAATGATTGCTGAGTTACATAGATAGTTAGTGTCGAGTGATAGTTTTGATTGAGCATTAGAGTTCTTATATGTCGAGTGAGACTATTTTTCTATATCTATTTGGAATGGGACAGCCACCAAGGTAAACCATTTTTGCCAACTTCTATGTATCATTTAAAGATTATTGAAGATATTTAATGCATTAATTACACATTATTTTTGAGATCATGAATCCCTATGAAAGCAATACAACCAATCAAAATTAGGGATGCTTAAGAGACAAAAGTGATGAATCTAGATCGTTGATCTTGATCTAGATGCTTCATCAGTTATCTATATATAGAACTCTTCAAACCCTAAATGTATGTGTGTGTAAATAAGGATTTGAAGAGAAGAGATTGGGTGTGTATGCATGTGAAGCAAAGTTTTGCATATTTGAAGCATAGACAAGGAAGAGTGACCGAGAAGGGTAGTGAAGGACAAAAAGAGATAAATCAGATTGTGAGATCAGTTAAGAGTTGGAAAGAGGAGATTCATTATCAACATTTGGAGTGTAGAAAAAAGGATCAAGTACTGATACATTCTAGCAAGTGAATCGGGGTAAATCTCTTAATAGAGTGGTCCTAACAAGCCTTTGTAAATCTCTTAACAAATTTCTTAATTAGTTGTAATTTTAAATCCTTTAAAAAGGTAGATTGTATAAGTTTGTAAGGTCTTAATAGAGCAAAACCCTCATAGGGTAGATCATTAGAAGTGATTAAATTTTGTATCCCTAACAGGCACACTTTGTTACTACAATAGTGAAGATTTGTGGGTTTCATCCCCACCCCAATTTTACTTTTCAAGGGTTTCTAGGTTACCAAATATTTGTGTTATGTGTTCATTATGGATGTGATTAGATGTTAGATCTATTACAACATTTCAATTATTTTTTATGTTTACATGTTGAATCAGTTTGTTTTAGAAGTGTAAACATTTTATAGATCTTGATTCACCCCCGTCTCAGTATACTGCATTCCCATATTAGACTTCCAACAATTGGTATCAGAGCAGTGTTCTCTTAGAAAGAATTCTAACCACTTGAGAGTTAATATCTTGGAGATTGAGGTTTATAAGTTGGGAAAGGTTGGTGATAATTATAAGATTGATATCCAACTGGCATTGCAACAGCTCGAGAAAGCAAGAGAAGATTTAAGGAAATCCTTAAAGGATAGGAAAGAATTGGAAACTCAAATGAATGACACTTCATATAAAGAAGAAACTATAGGTCTATTTGACAATGAAGATTCCAAAGAAAGTAATGCAACAATTGCAGATCTATTGGAGAAGAAAAACACACTGAAAGAATGAGTCAAAAGTCTAAAGATAGAGCATAAAACTCAATCAATAACACTATGTGTGGTGATTGATCAAAATAAGAAAGCTAAGAAAGACAAGACAATGGCAGAAGAAGACAAGAAACAGATGGCTACTAGACTTGATGAAAGGACAAGTGATGTGTAGAAGCTCCCAAAGAATCAGTTGGACATGGCCAACCAACTATTATTTTCAAATCAAGAGGTAAACATAAAACAAATTGAAATTACATATCTGAGATTATAGAATAATCAACTGAAAAATAAGTTGAGATCTGAAAGAGAACTCGTTGAGAGGATAAAAAAACTAATGAAGCCTTGAGATACTTTGAGGAGCTGTTGAGATCACCATGAAGGAATAATGACACCTCTGGACTTGGCAATACCGATCACCTGTCATCAACTAAAGAAGGAGAATCATCAAAGAGTGGAGAATAGAGGAATGCAAATCTAAAGAACAAAAAACCTACATGTCATCATTGTGGGAAACCAGGTCACACAACAAACACTTGCCAAAGAAAGAATGGTACTTGTCCAATCCTAAGCCTAAATTAAATGGATATTTCTTTAATTGTAAGAAGCATGGACATAAGGCACATGAATGCAGGTCAAAGACTAGCAATACACCTACTTCACCTAGATTTCAAGGACATTGTTACAATTTCCAGAAGTTTGGTCATAGAACCCAAGATTGCAGATCCAATGCAAAATCTAAATGGACATCCAAGAAATAAGGCAATGCATCGAGGAAAGGTAACACATTAAAGTGAGATTACAATACAAGGTATAGTTGTCATTATTGTGATGAATATGGTCATATTGTAGAAAATTATATAATGACACACTTTAGAGATAAATCCAAGAGTTGGAATAATGAAAGTTTGGTCTGTTATAGTTTTCACAAGATCATTCATACTAGGAGAGACTTCAAGACTAGAGTTCTGATAGCTACTATTGAGCAGATAAAGAATCAGATGAATTTGACATGGAGAAAGAAAGAAGAAGCAAGTAGTAGTGGAACCAGTGAAGTTGAGATCACCCAATCCAATGGATCAGGTGATCACACTACTTCCAATTAAGTAAAGAAGGTATGCAAGGAACTATTTTATCCAATGCTATATTTTATACCAGTGCCTAACATAAGATATATTAAAGTCCATATCTGCATAAGTTAAGATGTATTAGGACAAATCTGAGACAAGAAATGAGCAAAGAATTAATATGCACAATTAATGTCGACCATTAGTATTAGTATGTGTCGAGCCCCCATATCGACCGAGCTGATATATTGACCGAGTGTTAGTAGTGACCGAGTCACTATTTTGACTGAGTGATAGAATGAGTTAACCAAGCTATTTATTCAAGGATCGGGATAGTTTTTATACACCTACCACTGCATGGAATATTTAATGAAGACCTAATTCTACTGTTTGAGGGTATATAATAGATTTCACCATTCATTTTTCATTTCACAAAGAAATTAGAGCTTGTAGAGAGATTCAAAGGTAATTCAAAGAGAAATTTGAGAGAAATTTGTAAAGATTCCACTATGTATCATCGACAAGTACTGAGAAAGGTTAAAGACCTATTTTTGTCGAGTTACCCAAAATTAATTTCACAAACCCTAATCTAAGAAATGGTTTCTATTTCATCTATTGGAGTTAAGAGACAAGATAAGGAAATGAATAATGTTTAGTTAGTCAGGAGTGATGCATGTGTACCGCCCAATTTCTGAGTTATACCTGAAACTATAGTGAAGGGAGATCTTTCAGGAGCCCTGTCATCGATCCCATCAAAATTTATTATGATCCATGATGTGAGAGCATGCTACATGTGTAAGATCAGTGAAGTTGGAGATTTTGAGTTGAGGTAAGCCTATAAAAAATTGTGTGAGAATGGGGCATTGAAGGTTGAACATCAGCACATTACCGAAAAAGGTTTAGTCTATGCCCTAGATTTCCCTTGCAACTTCAAAATTGAATGGATCGAGATACTTATGAGAAGAATACATTATATGAGTCTATGGATGGAGATTGGAATTGTGAATATTACCAAGGATATCATCCACCAAGTCATTGGTTACCCTATTGTGCAAGGGAAAAGAAAAATGCATTATCAGAGTAAAGAAGAGGTTGAGAAGAACACTTTAGCCAAGTGGAACAAAAGTGGATCTAGCAATTGATGATTCAATCAAAATTACTAGTGAGGAGAGACAAGCTTTGAATGCTGAGGATTAGGGTGAAGATACAATCAATATTCAGGATTCCCCTATCGAGGCAAACTTTGAAGTTATTGAAGAAGAAGATAAGAACAAATAAGATCAAGCAGATAAGTCTGCAACAAATATCTCTGAACCTCATAAAGGAGAAAAAGAGGAGACTAAGACTATAGAGACCGGGGAGAAACAAGAGCCTATAGAGAAAGAGGCTATTCAAGAATTGATAAAGCTACCCCTTATTAAAACTAAGATTATGGATATGTAATACCCACTCATATTTTTCTTTTAGTTTTGATGTCGTACTCTTTTAGGCAGTTATTTCAGTTGATTGGCCAAATTATTTTATGCTAAATTTCATGTGAGCTATTATTGTTTCATTTGATGGTGATTCTAGATTATGTTGTTTATGGATTTATCATATGCATAGATAGATGTGATGATATTATCATGATGATTATTATATGTTGATTTCAAATTATGATGTACTTACCCCATACGTGCATGTGTATGGTTGTTTTATATGTTGATGTACTTGTTAATGTGTTGTCATGGTAGAGGACAGAGACGTAGTTACTTTCTTTTCGAGATCCACATGTTTGACTGATCCCTATCATTGTTTGCAATGTTATATTGGATGTGCATGCATGTTCTTTTGATGACAAGATTGCAGGTACAGGGCATCGTCTTTCCTGAATTGGCAGGAGTGAGCGTGCCCATACATATTCATCTCAATGGTAAAGAGGGGAGGTAACATACAGATCCAAAACCCTAACCTAAGCCTATTGTCCTAAGTTTTGGACGAGTATCAGTTTGACTACCCTACCTGGATTTGTCTAGTTGACGTAAATCTGTGGATCCTATCTGGTTATGTGGTTGGGTTGATTTTGAGTGCTTTCAGTTGAGTGTTGTGATATTGTGTGATTTATCATGTATTTGTAAAATTGATTATTATTGAAATTAATTATTAAATATAGAGTATTTAATTAATTGAAAATTAATTAAATACCTATATTTTATTGGAAAATTAATTATATTGCAAATTATTGAATATTGGAATTTAATTGAATATTTAAATTGGACTTTGAATTATATTATCTTTTATGCATTATTAAATAATTAGATATTTAATTGCATGGATAAGTGTGCTTTAAATATTTAATCTATTTAATATATTTTTTAATTAATTATGTGTGCAAGTTAATTATTGAAAAGAAAGTTTGAACTCAAAATGCAACTTGGTTTAATTAGTCAAAGTTGAGTTGTGCAAGTAAATAGATATTTTAAATTAATAATTGTTATTTACTTTCAATTTTGAGTTGAGTCCTTTTAGGGGTTAACTGGTGTGTTGTCATGAGGGTTTGCATAATTTGGGGAAGTTGATTCTCTTTAGGGAATTCTCCTCTCATTCTCTCATAACAAGTTTTGGGTGAAGGCATTTTTGGGAGAAGAATTTTGGAGAGCATTTGTGTGTGTTCTTGTTGTCTTTCAATTTTGTGAATTTTTTGTGTGCTTGGAGGCTTGAGAATTTGTGGAGATCTTGGCTTGGGAGACTTTGTGGTTCCAGATCTACATTCAAAATTGGATTCAGAGGCTTCGGGATTCTTCATCTTCTCACAAAACTCCTTTGTCAATTTTTGGGTGGATTTGAGGTAGGATTTGATAAAAACCTCTTTGTAATTTCAATTTGTAAATTTTGTGCTTTCTACGTGCTTTGGATCATTTACATTTCCATAATTAGGTCATTTTACGTATTTTCTTTAAAAGGGTATCTTAGAAAACCCTAGATCTATATTATTTAGAAAATATGTAAACTTGGCACAATAGGGTTATGTTGCCAAAATTCAGAGGAAAAATATGCATGGAAAGACCTAGAAATCGAGAAAATTAATCTCCCTTTAGTAGAGACTATAGTAGGAAAAAAAACAAATCCTTTGAAATTATTCCTTGAAAAATTTAATTGTTTTGAAAAATGATGCTCACTATAAAAAAAAATATAGTCAAAATTAAAAGTTCACCAGTGGACGAAATAAGAAAAAGACAAAAATAAAATCCCCTTTCTAATTTTCCATTTTCGGAAATAAAATAAAAAAAAATAAAAAACCCTTTTTGGAAAAATTGAGATTTTTTATTGTTAAGGAAAATAAAAAATAAAAAAAATAAAAAAAAATTAAATGTGGTGGGAGCGGTGGGCTCCACCGCACCTTACCCCTCACCCGTGGCCAACAAGTCGCGACAGCCAGACTGCCTGTGGCAACCGGACTGCCTACGAAACCGACAGCCGAGTAATAACACAAGAGAGGGGAGTGGCGTGGGACCCGCTCCCCCTCCAAAATAAACTTTTGTTGTTCTGTTTATTTGTTTTAAAAAAAACTTTTTGATTTTTATTTTTCGTTTAATAACTTTTTAAAATATAATTAATGTTATTTAATATTAATTAAATTTTGATTAATTAATATTATTTGAATTTAGTTTATCTAATATTATTTAAATTAAGTTTATTTAGTATTATTTAAATTTGTTTTAATTAATATTTTTGTTGTTATTTTAGTTTAATTAAATTATTTAATTACTAGTCTATTAATGGTTTATAAATAGGTAGTATTTGAAATGTTTTTTTTTAAGTCATTTAAAATCGTTAATAGACTATTTTCTTGATATAGTTCCATTTAATTGTTATGCAATTATTAAATTAATTAATAACCTTTAGATGTGAAATGGGCTAATACAATTTCTTGTAATAAGTTAATTTGATTTTTATTTCCCTAATTGTTGTAATTGATAACATTGAATATGCTTAAAGGGGAAATTAATATTAAATTGTAAGTTTTATGAGAGAGACATCGAATCAGTTGATTAGGTTAATTTTATTATCCATTGAGTTGTAGGCTCTTAGATGAATGTTATTTGACTCTTTTCTGCATAATGTGACTGATGTCTTCTTTCCATGAGTGAGTATTTCTCTATCATATGAGTATTTGGGTTTTAGTTTTCCTAGAATGTATACAGAGGCTGGGGGTGTTTTGCATTTCTGTTTATGATATGGCGTGTGTGTTTCATGTAATTACCCTAAACTGACCATGTAAACCCTTTTGATTATACTATATGCATGTGTACCTCTATGTTACCATTCCTGTTATGTGGGCTACTAGATTAGGTATACTTGGGTTTTGACCTATGCTAGATCTGTGTAGGATTTTTGAGCCTAGGGTAGGTTACCTAGATGTTTAGTAGGGGGTGGCTTGCAATAAGTTCTATGTTCGTAAGTGACTACTTGGATTGCTTATTGTAGGTATACTTAATAAGTGATAATTAAATGCATAACTGAGAGATCTTAAAATGAATTAATAAGATGTGTCCTCACCCATTCTTGAGTGCTAGTATAGACTAATATGGAGGATGAGATGATGCTAGTCGCCTCGAGGGGTATCTAGCATAGTTAGTGGCCTTGTCAGTTTGAGAGGTCATTGGCGCCATGTATGGTCACTTAAGTGCCAGAATCCATTGGGATTGCTAGGACAAAACTTAAGGGTTAGACATACATGATGACACCTTCCTTTACATATTCTAGATTTCCTACATATGTCAGTTGCCTCTGGATTAGTGAGTCTTACCTTTCATGATGTATAGTACACTTGGATTAGAGAGCTATGAGGATCCCTTACTTGGCGGTTATTTCCTTATTGGTTTTTGGATATCCGAGTGGGGTCTATTGTTATCTCCTCAGCATGGTGGGGTGGACCTTTGTGGTTCCACACGGACGAGTGGTAGTGATTCTTTACCTATTGAGATTCGACATCCTTGTACTAGGTGCTTGATGGTTCTTTGCAGATGACCTCTTTATGTTCTTCATTATTGAGTATGTACTTACTTTCATTTATTATAAATCTTGTATTAGAGTATCGCATGTGATACCTAATCTGGATATTGTATATTAAGTAGATTAGAGTGATTACCACATACCCTGCGACATGTGCAGTGGATATGAGTTTATGGTGGTTTCATGGTTATCCATGAGGTTTTAATTATGGTTTTGTAAGTTGGAATTGTTATATCTATTCAAATAGAATCTTTTGTTATATTGTTTAGTTGTGTTTTACTTTACGTAATTCAACGTCATGGAGCCCTTGAGTCGTGTAATCTATGTGAGTGTATGACACGTGTATAAATGGTATTTTCTTCCACATTAATGTATGTCTCTTTATGTAAACTTTAGAAGAAAAAAAATTATTCAGCAAACATAGTATCATGTTCTAGGTTAATCTCTCTTGGGTTCCCTGACGAGGCGTTACATTTGGTATCAGAGCCATAGTTTTTACACTGGGAACTCTGGGAATTGTACGCTCATTATGTTGTGTCTAGCTTGAACTTAAAACTAAAACATAGACATACAACACTATTTTTTTCAGATTATTTCTTTATGGTTATTTTTATTCTTTAGTTTATGATTCAAGCTATGTGGTGAGTTTTGTATCTACCTATGTTTGTTTCAGGAATCATGCCTGAAACAAGAGCCACTAGAGGATGTGGTAGAGGTGGGTCTAGTGCCTGTGGGAGAGGTAGGCATTCTAGCCCTTCCACAAGTGTGAGGCAGGAGAGGAGTCATCATCAGGACAAAGATGATCAGAGGAAAGAGAGTCAGGATGAGTCTGGGGGACTTGACACTAGACAGATGCTTCAAGCTATCCTGAATCATCTTGGTCCTGAGAGAGTCAGAGAGGAGCAGGATGTATCCCATCACTCTCACATAGAGGAGAGCCAGAGGGAGAGGTATAGGAGCCCTTGTAGGAGGAACATTATAGTGGACCCTGAGGTGGTTGTAGCAAACCACATGAGGGACCTAATGAGAGGGAAGCCTATTCCTTTTGATGGGCAGAGAACTGGTTTGGAGGCTAAGACTTGGCTCATAGCCTTAGATAGGATCTTTTCTATGCACCCATTTAGTAGAAATACTAAAGGGATATATGTTGTGATGTAGTTGTCACACTTTGCAGCTATTTGGTGGAAGATTGAGGAGGATAAGCTTGGTCTTCATATGGACACTATTACATGGGAGCTCTTTCTTGAGAACTTTAGAGAGAGATTCCTTTCTGATCAGTGGAGACAACAGAGGGTCGATGAGTTCCATAACTTGAGGCAGTTGACATTGACCATTGAGCAGTATGAGCGTCATTTTTATGAGCTCAAATAGTATACAGGATACAGTTAGGACTTTGCACTTATGATACAACACTTTGTGCGAGGGCTTAATTCTTGCATCATGGGGGAAGTAAAGATCTTTGAGCCTATGTCCTTCTAAGCTGCGGTTATTAAAGTCAATCTTACAGAGGTAACTTGGCCTTAGGTCATAGAGGTCGTCATGGGGGCCAGACTAGTGGGGCATCTGGATTAGGCTATAGAGGTAACAAGTCATAGGGAATTGGGAACTTCAATAAGTCATCCAAATATTACAGAGGCAACCAGAATCAGAGTCAGAATCAACAGTAGTAGCAGAAGTCTACACCTCCTACCCAAAGTGGTAAGAGCATCAAGAGTGGACAGAACTTTAGGTGTTATCAGTCCAACCGTCCAACATAGAGCGCACAACCTAGTGTGAGAAGAGGGAGTGTCCAGTAGTTGAGTGCGCCCTCCAATGGGAGAGGCAATTTTAGAGGGACAAGATGTTTCACTTGTGGTCAGTTTGGTCACATTGCAGTGAATTTTCCTCAGAGGGCACCTCAGTACTCCGCATAGAGGCCAGCAGCCTCGGAGCCTATAGTAGGAGGGGGATCACACAGAGTATTTTCAGCCTTGGATCATAGATAGGTAGAGCATCAGGGGATAGTTATTGATACCTTAGGTACTATTCGAGGTATCTCTATTTCTATTTTGTTTGATTCAGGAGAGGTCGATTCTTTTATATCACCTTTCCTTGTCGAGCATTGTGGGCTAGTGGCTGCTGCAAAGTAAACGTTAGGTTGGAAAGTGGAACTAGCCTTAGGGGATAAGGTAGATATAGATTCCTTGGTTTGTAATTATGAACTGAACCTAGGGAAGTTCATTACCTCAGTTGACCTTCGTGTGATTCCTTTGGGATCATATGGGGTTGTCTTAAGGATGGATTGGTTGGGAGCTCATGGAGATAATATCGATTGTAGATGGAAGACCATCCTTTGTAATAATTATGATGGTAAGGAGTGTCAGATTGATGCAGAGGCAAGTGGAATGATAACAAATAAGGTCTCTTATTGACTTTCAAATGTAAAAGGTGGATGATGAACCAAGGCTTCCCAAGTGTACTCAAGGGCTCCAAAAGGGAAGAATGAAACAAGAGACCTATCCACTACCTCCAACACCTTAGAACATCTTTAAACCCAAATTAAAACTTCTTCCAATAGGTTACAACCCTCTAAAAATACTCCAACCCTCAAATCCACTCTCTAGCCTTAGTAGGCCTAGGAATCCTTGTAGCCCTATTTCCACTATTTTTTGGACTTTTCTTCAAACTTTCCTAAAACACTCCAAAATATAATTGATTATTAGGATACCCTTTTCCAAGTTGTTCAACATATGTCAAAACCAAATGTTCGTGTTTTGGAACATCAATCCCCAAAAATGTTGTTTCTACTTTCTTGCCTAGGTCACTTTTACAAAGGAACCCTATTACAGACTTAACACCCAACCTTGCCACTTTTCATAAAGTGTTAATATGGTCCCAATTAGAGAAATTTGAAGTCAATTTGACCCTATAGGCTTTCTATACCCAAAAGCCCCAAATTGCTCCCTCTAGGCCTTCAAAACTAGGGCCTTTTTAAAAACAACTCAAAACTCATTTTCAGAACTCCTCCTTCTAGATTCACATTTGATTTTACATATAATTCTACTGTTTCAAATAAAATTATACCCTTGTTAAGGTGGATCCTTTGCTGCTACACTTGTGGCATCAATTTTGTGCCATTTTCCCACTCTTCCTCATGGTGTACACCCACTAAAACAACTTCTCCTGCATCCAAATGGTTAGTAACATCATACATATGTTACATAGGGTCCATTCAATGAGAAACAGCAATTACATTCATTAATGGCCCATTATATCATCAAAAAGACCAAAATGGAGTTATTTCAATGCACCAAAATGACCATCTACAACAACTTTTGGAATCTGAAGCAAAATAGATTATAAAAGCATTCAATATAGATGAAAAATGATGTTATTATGCTCTTATATAATCCAAAACTTTGTTCCAAATCCCAAACAATCAATAAAGCATTGAAAACAACAAGATTTGCAAGGAAAAACTTGAATTTTCACTCAATTTCTTAATATGTTCGTACAGTCCATACCATCTATACTTTTCCATCATTTCAAGGAATATATAGCCTTCCCACAACTTCCCCAACTGATCCAAATCAGTTGGATGGTTAACAAACACTAATTACATTTTTTTTCATGATTTCCCTCCAAAACCAAACTAACCGTTGGTATTTGAAAACTTAAACTAAAACTCTTTATTAAATATCTAAATCTAATCCCCCTTTATTTATAATGGATCCAACATGGATCAAATGCCTTACTCAAAGGACTTATGTACTTCTCGGACCCCTACCAATCCTAGATCTATGAAATTCATAATTTGGTTCTACAGTCCTATTAGGACCATTAGGACATTTTACAATTTTGTTCACATTATTACAATCAAATGCCATTATAGGCCTTAAAAAATTATAATTGAGTCCCTTGGACCCCTAAGAGATCCCACCATGCATCCTTGGTGTCATTATGGTCTTCATGTCTTTGGGTGCTCCTGCACCACAGATTATGGGGATTCCATGACCCATATCCCTTTGCATGATATCCGCTATGCAACTGAAGCGATGTATGCGAAGGGGTTGTCAAATGTTTGCAGTATCTATGTATGAGATAGATGGAATGGAGAGAAAAGTCAAGACACTGGATCATCCTATATTATAGGAGTTCATTGATGTATTCCCTAGTGAGATTCCAGGTATACCACTGAAGCGTGACATATACTTCTGCATAGAGATTATGCCAGGAGCAGAGCCTATATCTAGAGCTCCATATCAGATGACCACTCACGAGTTGAGTGAGTTCAAACTGCAATTAGAGGATTGTTTGGAAAAGGGGAGCATTTTCCCTATTGTTTCTCCTTGGGGAGCACCTGTCCTCTTTTTCAAGAAGAAGGATGGATCATTACACTTGTGTATCGACTATAGACAGTTGAACAAGGTAACGATAAAAAACAAGTACCCATTTCCATGCATAGATGACCTATTTGATCAGATCAAGGGAGACAAGGTGTTCTCTAAAATTGATCTTAAATCAGGATACCACCAATTGCAGATCGAGGATGCATATATCCAAAAGACTGCATTCTGTACACGCTATGGACACTACAAGTTTACAGTGGTTCCTTTTGGGTTAAGGAATGCTCCATCGATATTCATGTGCTTGATGAATGGAGTATTTTGAGAGTACCTTGATCACTTTGTGCTTGTCTTCTTGGATGACATAATGATTTATTCTAGATCCATGGAGGAGCATGAAGAGCATCTCCGATAGGTTTTGCAGTGCCTTAGGAAAAATCAACTTTATGCCAATCCGCCTAAGTGTGATTTCTTCTAGTCAGAGGTACAGTATCTTGGTCATGTTATTTCTGGAGAAGGTATCTTAGTAGATCCTTCAAATATTCAGGCTATTGTGGAGTGATTAGCACTCACGAATGTGTCTGAGGTATGTAGCTTCATGGGTCTTGCAGGATACTACCACAGGTTTGTGAAGAACTTCTCTAGAGTGGCACATCCTATCACTTCTCTTCAGCGGAAAGGGAAGAAATTTGTTTGGACAGAGAAGTGTCAGGAGGCTTTTCAGAGCCTTAAGAGGTGTTTGACTAGTGCACCTATCCTAGTTGTACTTGATCCAGTGGGACATTTTGTGGTGTGTGTTGATGCGTCATTAGAGGGGATTGGAGCATTCCTTATGCAGGATGGATGAGTGATTGCCTATGAGTCTCACAAACTCAAGGATCATGAGCTTAATTACCGTACACATGATCTTGAGTTAGCTGTAGTTGTCCATGCATTGGTACAATGGAGACACTTTCTATTGGGACATCGGTTTGAGCTTCATAGCAATCACCGCAGCCTTCAGTACATCTTTACTTAGCCTAATCTGAACGCTAGAAAGAGAAGGTGGATGGAGTTTCTTTGCGAATATGACTTTGAGATAAAGTATATTTAGGGCAAGGAAAATGTAGTTGGATATGCATTGAGTCGCAAGCGATGGGCCATTCTAGCATTGAATCTTAGTGTGGATTTGAGGAGTAGGATTCTGCAGTCACTTCCTAGAGATACCTTATATCAAGAGGTGAAGGCAGAGGTAGAATCAGGGAGACCATTGGAGGGCAGATTTTTAGGTTATGTTTTAAAGTCAGATGGTCTATTGCGTCATATGAGCCAGATCTATGTACCACCATTGGATGATACATTAGTGTTATCTGAGGCTCATCATGCACCTTATTTGGCACATCCTAGTTTCAAGAAGATGCACACAGATCCACGACAGCTCTACCATTGGGCTAGTATGAAGTGAGATATTGTAGAATTTGTGGCTAGATGCTTAGAGTGTTAGAGGGTCAAGGCAGATCATCAGCATCCAGTAGGGCTAATACAGTCGAATCTCATTCCATCTTAGAAGTGGGATATCATTTCTATGGTTTTCATTGTTGGATTGCCTTTGACTCCTCGCAGACATGATGCTATCATGGTGACTATTGATCAGTTAACCAAGGTGGCTCATTTCTCCCCTATGAGATCATCTTATACAAAGGCTTCTGTAGCCCGAGTCTTCATGCAGGATATCATGAGACTACATGGAATTCCTCTATGGATTATATCAGATTGAGATCCTATATTTACCTCAGCTTTTTGGACATCATTACAACACGATCTTGGTGCTCAGTTGAATTTCAGTTCAGTGTACCATCTTGAGACTGATAGATAGAAAAAGTGGGTGAACCAGGTTCTTAAGGACATGTTGAGGATGTATGTCATGGATAGATAGACTCACTGGGAGGACTACTTGTACCTAGTGGAGTTTGCATATAATAATGGATATCACAGTTCTATTGGCATGTCACCTTTTTAGGCATTGTATGGTCGTCCTTATTGTACACCTTTGAGCTGGGACAGATTGGAGGACCATATTCTTCTTGGTCTAGAGATGCTTCAAGACATGGAGCAGCAAGTAGTGCGTATACGTGAGCATTTAGTGACTACACAGGATAGACAGACATAGTATGCAAATGCTCACAGGGTGGACAGACAGTTTGTAGTTGGAGATAGAGTGTTCCTGAGTGTGTGCCCACAGAAGATTCCAACCCGTTATGGAAAGGGTTCAAAGTTGGCTCCTTGCTTTGTGGGACCATTTGAAATCCTAGAGAGGATAGGACCAGTTTCTTACCGACTTGCTTTTCCACCTATCCTATCGTGCATCCATGATGTTTTCCATGTTTCAATTCTTAGGAGATATATTCCTGACATTATGCATGTACTTGATTGGAATGCATTACAAGTCAAGGATGGGAAGCTGGCTTTAGAGCCAATACGTATTCTAGAGCAGTGGGGTGTGACCCTCAGGGGTCACACCATAGAGCAAGTAAGGGTCCAATGGGACCCAAATGATGAGTCTTCAGCAACTTGGGAGGATGTAGCTAGATTACGGGATTTATATCCCTAATTGTTAATGGGCTTCTAGGAGTAAGCCTAATCCTAGGGGGGTGGATGTAATACCCACTCATATTTTTCTTTCAGTTTTGATGTCATACTCTTTTAGGTAGTTATTTCAGTTGATTGGCTGAATTCTTTTAGGCTACATTTCATGTGAGCTATTATTGTTTCATTTGATGGTGATTCTGGATTATGTTGTTTATGGATTTATCATATGCATAGATAGATGTGATGATATTATCATGATGATTATTATATGTTGATTTTATATTATGATGTACTTACCCCTTACTTGCATGTGTATGGTTTTTTTATATGTTGATGTACTTGTTGATGTTTTGTCATGGTAGAGGACAAAGACATATTTACTTGCTTTGCGAGATCCACACATTCGACCAATCCCTATCATTGTTTGCAATGTTATATTGGATGTACATGCATGTTCTTTTGATGATAGGATTACAGGTACAGGGCATCATCTTCCTTGAATTGGCAGGAGTGAGCGTGCCCATACATATTCATCTCAATGGTAAAGAGGGGAGGTAACATACAGATCCAAAACCCTAACCTAAGCCTATTGTCCTAAGTTTTGGATGAGTATCAGTTTGACTACCCTACCCGGATTTGTCTAGTTGACGTAAATCCGTGGATCCTATTTGGTTTGTGGTTGGGTTGATTTTGAGTGTTTTCAGTTGAGTGTTGTGATATTGTGTGATTTATTATGTATTTGTGAAATTGATTATTATTGAAATTAATTATTAAATATAGAGTATTTAATTAATTGAAAATTAATTAAATACCTATGTTTAATTGGAAAATTAATTATATTGCAAATTATTGAATATTGGAATTTGAATTATATTAGCTTTTATGCATTATTAAATAATTAGATATTTAATTGCATGGATAAGTGTGCTTTAAATATTTAATCTATTTAATATATTTTTTAATTAATTATGTGTGCAAGTTAATTATTGAAAAGGGAGTTTGAATTCAAAATGCAACTTGGTTTAATTAGTCAAAGTTGAGTTGTGCAAGTAAATAGATATTTTAAATTAATAATTGTTATTTACTTTCAATTTTGAGTTGAGTCCTTTTAGGGGTTAACTGGTGTGTTGTCATGAGGGTTTGCATAATTTGGGGAAGTTGATTCTCTTTAGGGAATTCTCCTCTCATTCTCTCATAACAGGTTTTTGGTGAAGGCATTTTTGGGAGAAGAATTTTGGAGAGCATTTGTGTGTGTTCTTGTTGTCTTTCATTTTTGTGAATTTTTTGTGTGCTTGGAGGCTTGAGAATTTGTGGAGATCTTAGCTTGGGAGACTTCGTGGTTCCAGATCTACATTTGAAATTGGATTCAGAGGCTTTGGGATTCTTCATCTTCTCACAAAACTCCTTTGTCAATTTTCGAGGGGATTTGAGGCAAGGTTTGATAAAAACCTCTTTATAATTTCAATTTGTAAATTTTGTGCTTTCTACGTGCTTTGGATCATTTACATTTCCATAATTAGGTCTTTTTATGTATTTTCTTTAAAAGGGTATCTTAGAAAACCCTAGATCTATATTTTTTAGAAAATATGTAAACTTGGCACAGTAGGGTTATGTTGCCAAAATTCAGAAGAAAAATATGCATGGAAAGACCTAGAAATCAAGAAAATTAATCTCCCTATAGTAGAGACTATAGTAGCAAAAAAAATAAATCCTTCCTTTGAAATTATTCCTTGGAAAATTTAATTGTTTTGAAAAATGATGCTCACTGTAAAAAAAAATACAGTCCAAATTAAAAGTTCACCAGTGGACGAAATAAGAAAAAGACAAAAATAAAATCCCCTTTCTAATTTTCCATTTTCGGAAATAAAATAAATTAAAAAAAAAAAAACCCTTTTTGGAAAAATCAAGATTTGTTATTGTTAAGGAAAATTAAAATAAATTAAAATAAAAAAAAGTAAATGTGGTGGGGGCGGTGGGCTCCACCGCACCTTACCCCTCACCCGTGGCCGACAGGCTGCGACAGCCGGCCTACGTAAGCAAGCCGGACTGCCTACAGCAGCCTGTGGCTGGGTAATAATGTAGGAGAGGGGAGGGGCGTGGGACCCGCTCCACTACAAAACAAACTTTTGTTGTTTTGTTTATTTGTTTTAATAAAAACTTTTCAGTTTTTATTTTTCATTTAATAACTTTTTAAAATATAATTAATGTTATTTAATATTAATTAAATTTAGATTATTTAATATTATTTAAATTTAGTTTATCTAATATTATTTAAATTAAGTTTAATTGGTATTATTTAAATTTGGTTTAATTAATATTTTTATTGTTATTTTAGTTTAATTAAATTATTTAATTACTAGTCTATCAATGGTTTATAAATGGGTAGTATTTGATATATATTTTTTAATTCATTTAAAATCGTTAATAGACTATTTTCTTGATATAGTTCCATTTAATCGTTATGCAATTATTAAATTAATTAATAACCTTTAGATGTGAAATGGGTTTATACACTTTCTTGTAATAAGTTAATTTGATTTTTATTTCCCAAATTATTTTAATTCATAACATTAAATATGCTTAAAGGGGAAATTAATATGAAATTGTAAGTTTTAGGAGAGAGACACATAGAATCAGTTCATTAGGTTAATTTTATTATCCATTGAGTCATAGGCTCTTAGATGAATGTTATTCGACTCTTTTCTGCATAATGTGAATGATGTCTTCTTTCCATGAGTGAGTATTTATCTATGATATGAGTATCTGGGTTTTAGTTTGCCTAGAATGTATACAGAGGCTGGGGGTGTTTTGCATTTCTGTTCACGATATGGCCTGTGTGTTTCATGTAATTACCCTAAACTGACCATGTAAACCCTTTTGATTATACTATCTGCATGTGTACCTCTATGTGACCGTTCCTGTTATGTGGGATACTAGATTAGGTATACTTGGGTTTTGACCTATGCTAGATTTGTGTAGGATATGTGAGCCTAGAGTAGGTTACCTAGATGTGTAGTAGGGGGTGGATTGCAATAAGTTTTGTGTCTGTAAGTGACTACTTGGATTTCTTATTGTAGGTATACTTAATAAGTGATAATTAAATGCATAACTGAGAGATCTTAAAATGAATTAATAAGATGTGTCCTCACCCATGCTTGAGTACTAGTATAGATTAAGATGGAGGATGAGATGATGCTAGTCACCTTGAGGGGTATCTGGCATAGTTAGTGGCCTTGTCAGTTTGAGAGGTCATTGGCACCATGTATGGTCACTTAAGTGCCAGAATCCATTGGGATTGCTAGGACAAAACTTATGGGTTAGACATACATAATGACACCTTCCTTTACACAGTCTAGATTTCCTACGTATGTCAATTGCCTTTGGATTAGTGAGTCTTACCTTTCATGATGTATAGTACACCTGGATTAGAGAGCTATCAAGATCCCTTGCTTAGCGGTTATTTCCTTATTGATTTTTGGATATCCAAGTGGGGTCTGTTGTTATCTCCTCAGCACGGTGGGGTGGACCTTTGTGGTTACACATAGATGGGTGGTAGTGATTCTTTACCCATTGAGATTTGACGTCCTTACACCAGGTGCTTGATGGTTCTTTGTAGATGAGCTCTTTATGTTCTTCATTATTGATTATGTACTTACTTTCATTTATTGTAAATCTTGTATTAGAGTATCACATGTGATACCTAATCTAGATATTGTATATTAAGTAGATTAGAGTGATTACCACATACCCCGCGACATGTGCAGTGGATGTGAGTTTATGGTGGTTTCATGGTTATCCAATGAGGTTTGTAATTATGGTTTTATAAGTTGGAATTGTTATATCTATTAGAATAGAATCTTTTGTTATGTTGTTTAGTTGTGTTTTACTTTACGTAATTCAACTTCATGGAACCCTTGAGTCATGTAATCTATGTGAGTGTATGACATGTGTATAACTGATATTTGCTTCCGCATTAATGTATATCTCTTTATGTAAACTTTAGAGAAAAAAAATTATTCAGCAAACATAGTATCATGTTATAGGTTAATCTCTCTTGGGTTCCCTGGTGGGGCGTTACAGGATACACCTGAACAACAGGTATTTTTTTACTTAGAATGAGTTAGTCACAATCATTGGTCACACCAGTACATTACAAGTAGAGAATAAATTGAGTAGCAACACATGAGAGAGTAAGAAGAAGAATCCATATAAGAGAAAGGAAAAGTCTCTGAGCACTGAGGTGACACTTGATGAAGTTATAGTGATTCCAAAATGGGACATTGATAACTTATCTTATGAGAGTGCAAATTTTGCAGAGTTTATCTAAATGAAAGAGGAAACAAGAGAAAATAAAATGAGAACATCAACAAAAGTAGGTATTACATGATATCAAAGTTATATTTGTTGATGCATTTGAGCTTCAAGATATAAATGAGCAAGCACCTTTTATAGATAAATTGGTTCATATTTTTCAAAAGGTGAACAATGATGATATTGATGCTAATGAAAAGCTCATGCAATGGTCGGAGAGAAAGTTTGAGGCCAAAGTTTTTGAGAAAGCTGCAAAAGAACTTACTATCAAACAGGTTGCACTTTCTGATTTGGTAAGTAACTTAGAAGAAGTTGTAGAAAATGTTTTTTCTTTGTATAAATAACTATGTGATGTAGAATTCTTTACAAAGGATAATCAACAGCTTATTGAGAAGCTATAATCAGACTTGAAGTCAACAAGACATTCACTGAGCATGGATGCAAGTTCCATCTCTATACATTTTTACAGGTTGAATCACACCCAAGGGAGATTAGCCGAGCTCATGGATAATGATGGTAGAATAAGGGATAAATTGATTTCCATTCTGACTATGCTGATACCTCATTTGGAGGTCATGCAGAGAGAGTTATCAGCTACAAAAGAATTAGCATAGAGAGAGCCTTCTCTCTCAATATTACAGAGAGTTTGATTGATCTAGCTGCCGAGATAGAAATTAAGTTACAAGTTTTGGAGTATGTCAGAACCAGTTAGGATAATGAATTGGCTATGATCCTATATATTCATAAACCATTTTTGGAAAAGTAGGGTCAGACCCCTACAACCCCAGCAGACAAGAGTGATAAAAACAAGGGGGAAATGCAATAAGATGTAAATAAGGGGGAAATGAAATAGAAATAGATAAAGGGGAAAGATGCAGATAAAGGATATAACTGAATGATGAGAGCAGAAAGGTATAACTTATTTTTTATTTATTTTTGGAGTTATGTACTTAATATTATGTTGTATGTGTAGTGAAGTCTTTATGAAGACCGAGTCATAATCTTAGGTGGAGTTTTTTGGTATACTTGAGTACTATTTTTGTTAAGGGACTAAAGAGTCATGAAAATGTGTTTTTCCACTAATGAAAAAGGGGGAGATTATTGATCTCCAAGTTATGTTGTCTATTAGTGTAACACACTTATTCATAATCAAGGCCGGTTGGGCAGTAATCATTGTGACCGAGTCATCCCACAAAAGTCGAGCAACATAAATGAATTGTGTAAATATTATGTATTGACCAAGTAGTAGTTACTGTCAATCAAGTCAGTGGTCGTTGAGTACTCAGTAGTTGTTGAGCTACATAGATAGTCAGTGCCGAGTGATATTTTTGACCGAGCATCATAGTTCACATATGCCAAGTGAGACAAATTAGTTATATGTGTTTGGAATGACACAAACACCAAGCTAAACCATTTTGGCCGACTTCTATGTATCATTTAAAGATTGTTGAATATATTTAATGCATTAATTATGCGTTATTTATGAGATCATGAATCCCTATGCAAGCTATGCAACCAATCAAAATTAGGGATGCTTAAGTGGCAAAAGAGATGAATCTAGATCTAGATGCTTCATCAGTTATCTATATATGGAATTCTTTAAACCCAAAATATATGCATATGTGTGAATGCGGATGTGAAGAGAAGAGATCGGGTGTGTATGCATGTGAAGCAATGTTTTTCCTATCTAAAGCATAGAATAGGCATAGTGACTGAGAAAAGTAGTGAAGGACAGAAAAGAGATATATCAAATTGTGAGATCAGTTAAGAGTTGGAAAGAGGAGATCCGTTATCAAAATTTGAAGTGCAGACCATAGGATTAGGTACTAATACATTATAGCAAGTGAATCATGGTAAATATCTTAATAGAGTGGTCCTAACAGACCTTTGTAAATCTCTTAACAGAGTGCTTACTTAGTTGTAAGTTTAAATCCTTTAACAAGGTAGATAGTATAAGTTTGTAAGCACTTAATAGGGCAGACCCCTCATAGGGTAGATCATCAGAAGTGATCAAAATTTGTAGCCCTGGAAAGAACAATTTATTACTACAGTAGTGAAGATTTGTGGGTTTCACCACCACCCTAGTTTTACCTTTCAAGGGTTTATGGGTTACCAAATCTTTGTGTTATATGTTCATTATGGATGTGATTAGATGTTAGATCTATTACACCATTTTAGTTATTGTTTATGTTTACATGTTGAATCAATTTGTTTTAGAAGTGTAAAAGTTTTATAGATCCTGATTCACCCCCCCCTCTCAGTATAATGATTTCCCATATTAGACTTCCAACAATTGCCAAAATTTGTAATGTGCCTCAGTGGAAAGTTGGAACTATGTGTATATTTGAAATGACTCAATGAAAACTCAAACTATATATTCCAAATGTTCCCCTTGTCTAGGGAAACCATAGGAACAACCTTGTTTGGCTTCCCAGGTCGCTCGAACATTCCAAACCTAACATAGCCAAGGTAAGAGGGTCGAAGAAAATGAAAAGTCCAACCTTGCAGCAAGAGTTATACAACAAAAACTCAAAGATTTCAAGAAGTAAATACACAGATCTAGAGTATGAAACACACATGAAACTTTTTCATTAACATGTAAAATAATTATAAAGCTCTACAATAGCAGTCAACATGCCCAGCTCAAATGCCATTGCCTTATTACAAAGAAACCTATTACCCTTCCTAACATATGACTGTGTTAGAATTTAATCTTTCCTTGGTTGAAACTATGTAATTAAAGGATAAACCAAGGTATCCTTATTTGTATTTTTCCTCTAGTCCAAGTAGGAGGACATGTCACAATTTTATATTTCCTTTAATAAGGAAAACATATATTCCTCTTTAAGAGGAATCTCACATTTGTCACACACACAATATGAATGTGGCATTCATAGAAGATGGGATTTACATGCAAACTCCTCCACTCATCTCCATTTAAGAGATGCCTCTCACACACTTGCTCTAATAATCTTCTCTTCTTTCTCACTTCTCCTCACATTCTTATCTTTCTTTCAATATTGTATTGAGCTCATTGCTCTCATTCTTTAGGCCTTGTGCCATATTCATATTCTTCACAAGGGGTTTTTCTTATTTTTCCCCTTTCAAATCCTTGTGTTCTTGTCTTGGTTCTTGGAAATTGGTGATCTCTTGGCGTGATTCTTTGTAGCAATTCCTCACTATCTCTCTTGGTTAACTTGGTAAATTCCTTTCATGCACTCACACTTGGATTCTTTCATTTTCTCTATTCCTTTTTTATGATTTCTAACATGGTATCAGAGCAGGTTTAATCCTTGTTTGTTGAGTGTTGCATGTAGGGAAATTTGAAAGATATTTCGGTTGTGAAGGAGAAAGAATTTTTTGTTATCTAACGATTTTGTTGCAGGTTTTGCTTCATTGTTTCTTTTTGCAACTCTAACCTTTTTTTGAATCTAACTTGTTCTGGATGGCTTGCCGCTAGATCTAAGTTTCTTTTTCTCATATCTATTTCAAGTTTGCAGATTTACATATTCAGAGTTCTATATTTCAGCATTCTAACATTGATTGCAGATTTATCTTGCTTGCATAAGATCTAATCTTACCCTCTGTCGGGAAACCGCAAGGGTTTTCAAGTTTTTTTTTAAAGTTCTATCTCTCCCTCTGTCAGGCAACCACAAGGGATTCTTAGTTTTCTTTTTCTACATTTCAGCAGTCAATCGTTAAGCTAAAAATTGATATTTAAATTTGTTCATCTAACTTTTCATTGCAGGTTTAACTTAAGATCTCATTTTCAGCTTCTCCTTTATCTCTATTTTTAATATAGTTCTATATATTTATCTTAGTTCTTCTGTTTTCTAACCAGTTTATTCTGCAAGTTTATTCTGAATCTATAGACTTATATTATATCTCATTTACTGGATAATCTCTATTTATCTCTGCAGGCTGAGATTTGGTTCTTTCAATTTCACAAATCTTTCCATTTCATACATTTTTGTTCATATATCTTTTGTTGTTATAAATCTATTTCTAACGTTTAAATCTCTATTTAAATTCATCTTTGTTGCAGTCTTATCTCTTTATTTTGTTGTAGGCATAACTATATTCTTGCAGGGTTTCACACACTTCTGGATTCATTTGGTTAAAACTCTTCATTCATCTCTCGTTCTTTATTTGTTTGTTGTTTATATTACTTTTATATAGACCCATACTCATTTGATCATAACTTTTATTTCTGATATTATCTTGTTAATCGCTTTGGTGAGATCCTTCGTAATTTTCCTCTTACCAACATATCCAAAATTTAGCCAAATCCAACGGTTTAGTTGGGAGATACTTCCCCCGCACTAGGACTGAATTTCTGAGACAGTCATATCTCTCCACTTTTCCAGAATAATTTAAGTTGCAATCTATTTTTACCATCTAATCATTTTAATTCTTTTAACATATTTCTGATTTTTTGCAGGTTTCTTCAGCTCTAATTTTAGTCTATCTTTAATCATTAGATTCCATTGAATGTCTAATCATTAGATTCTTCCAATTCAAATTTAAAATTTGTTTAAATTTGACAAAATTTATTCTACTTTTTTAACATTAATGTTAAACGCTTGTACATTTTTTTCATTCTCCTTTTTTTTAAAATCGTCTTAAACCCACTTTCATTTTTCATTATAAATTGTAATCAATTGCTAATTCGTTATTTCTTTGCAATAAAAATTTGTTCCTCAATTTAATCTATATATTTAAATTTTTTTTAACCATTCCTTTGTGATTAACATTAAGATAAATTTATTTTTCTTAATCTTGATCATTATATATTCACTGTTATCCACTTTGTTTAAGTTAATTTGATAATTTTTATTCATGTCTACTCTAATTCCTAAAATTAAACTAAATAGTTCTAATTAACATCAATGGAAAAATCATGTTTCATTTCTATTTCATTTTAAACATCTACTTGAAGTTGCTACAAATGCTTCCATTGAACCAGCTACCACTTCTTCACAAGCAGAAAAAGATGCATGGAAAACAAAAAACAAAGAACCTCTTGGTTTGATTGGTCTTTCCATTGTTCCTGATCTTTATGTTCTAATTGGACATTGCACCAAAGCTCATGAAGCGTGGGCTATTCTACAAAAGACGTATGACAGCTCGTCTGAATCCCATAAGATTCAACTCCAGAATAACTTGGAGGACTTAAGGTATAATGATTTTAAAAATATGGATAAACTTTTAATCAAGTTTGATGCAATTAAAACTCAACTAAGTGGTGTTAATGTTAGTTTAAGTGATATTAGATTAATTATTATTATCTTAGAGAAATGTCTTCCTAAGGAATTTCAACAATTTATCACTAATATTCATTCTCAACTTACAACTCCTACTTTAGCTCCTCATTTAACTTATGCAATCTTTCAAAATTTGTTACGTCAAGAGGAGGCTAAATTATTAGAATTTGGTACCATTAAGTCTTTTGAACATGCTTTTGTTTCTAAATCTCAAAATCAAAGTAATAAATCTCATACTTCTAATAGTAATCATCATAATAATAATTATTCCAATAACAACAATAACTATCATAACAATAATAATCATAATAATCATTATTCAAATAACAATAATCATAATAATAATTATTCAAACAACAGGTCTAATTCTAGGCCATCATACAATAGTAATAACAATAATTACAATAATCAACATAATAAAAAACCACATTGTACTTATTGTGGTAAAGATGGTCACCTAGCTAATGTTTGTTTTAAAATGCAAAATGATAAGAAGCCCATCAATAACAATAATAAAAATAACTTCAAATCTCAAGGTAATCAATCTCGTCATGCTTTTATTGTTTGTTATAAAGCTTCTCATGCATTAGAATGGATTATTGACAATGGCGCTTCTCATCATGTTACATCTCATAGAGAAGTATTTGATTCTTTGCAACCTGATACTACTAATTTTCCTATTCAATTAGCTAATGATCATAGTTGCAAAGTTGATGGTTTTGGTGATGTTAATGTTCCAAATGGAAAATTACACAATGTTCTTTATGTTCCTGAATTGAAGTCTAATCTTCTTTCAGTTTC
>MU223104.1:1743713-1784632 GCA_018584345.1 Thuja plicata
GTCCCCGACCCAAGGTCCCCGCTCAGAGGCCCCCGTCCACTGTGTGGTCACAGAGGCGGGTGGGGCGTCGGCCGCGACCGACCCACCCCACCCACTGTGTACACATAGTGGGGCAGTGGAGCCGCTCCACGCCGCCCCTCCCTCTGTCTCCTCCCGCCACCCGCTGAGCCTAAAACCGCGCCACCTCCCCTTCTCCGCCCGCAGACCCTTCTCAATCCCTCCGCCACCGTTTCCACTTAACCCCACTGCTTCCGCCATTTTGGCTTAGGGTTTCACCTTTTTTTTTATATATATTATGTTTAGTATTTATTTTATAGGGATTTTGCTTGGCAAAATAATTGTTTTAAAGGTCTGATTTATATGAATATGAAAATCATATATGTAATTGTTTTTAGTGATAAGACTTAAATTTATTTGAGATTAGAATTTTATTAAAAGGTTTATTATTCTCTTTCTTTATATAAAGGTAAGTTTTAAATTATATTTGTTTTTTAATGATGTTTTATTTAAATGTTAAGAGTAGATTTTTCTTGGTATATATTGGATTTATTAAAATTAGCAGTTAGGCTTATTTTTTTTAGATTCCTTATAAGATTTTAATTATATGTTGTCTTAATTCTTTAACAGATTAGATTTAAATTTAATAAATTCTTATTGGGGGGGTATTTTATGAGATGAATATTTAAGATTGAATTTAGTATAGTCTTCGAACTGAGAATATAATGTTCTTTTAGGGGATTTTAACTCGATCGTTTATATTAAAGTTTTAATGCTTAAAAGTATAGGTAATAAACTTATTTTCGTTTAAAACTTTAATCTAATCATTCTTGGTTAGTTTTCTAGCCCTTTTTCGTCCCCTTTGACCCGCCTTGAGTGCGGTTGACTTTTGGTCAACCATGGTCAAACCTTGGCCATTTGATTTTATTTTCGCACTAGGTGATCCCTGTGCTCTCTGGAACCTTAGGTTCCAGTTTCATGCCTTTTGGAGACCGTTGACTTTTTGGTCAAAATGGGTTGACTTTTTGGTCGACTATCTCATTTTGCGCACCTTGGACTTCCTCAGTGCTTAGTAGGTCCTTGTGACCTTCCTTCATGTTTTTCCAAGGATGTTTGACTTTGGGTCAACCCTAGTTGACTGTTAGTCAAACTACCTCGGTTTGCATGCAGTTCCAGTTGGAAACTTTAGACATCCCTTAGGATAGCTGTGAAAGCTATTCCTCTCCTTGCGACCTATTCTAGTTATCGTTTACCCCTTTGCACCATTTTGCGTGCACTTGTTACCCTTGTGTTGTTTTAGTATCCCGTTTTCGTGCGTTATTTAAATATTTTTGTTCGTGTGTTTTTGCCCAACTTTTGGGCATGACAACTTCCACTATCATCACAGTCTACTTGAAATACCTTACTAAAATTTGGTAGTGCTAACATAGGTTGTTCAATACCTTTTGCTTCAAAAAATCAAAGCTTCTTTGTGCTCCATGTATCCATTTGAATTCCTTCTTATCTCCCCTCATTGTTTTAGTCATAGCATTGCAAACATTATTAAAATTCCTAATGAAATTCCTATAAAACTTTCCAAGCGATGAAATGATCTTACCTCACTAACACTTTCAGGTTCAGGTCATTCAACAATTGTTATAACCTTCTCATGATCCATCTTCAATCCTTTTGCATAAATTAAAAATCTAAGGTATACAAGCTCATTCTTCATAAAAGTACGCTTCTTCAAATTTATTAGCAATGTGCCCTCTCTTAACCTCTGTAACACTTGCCTTATATGAAACATGTGTTTCTCTTTTTTCTTACTGAAAATCAGAATTTCATCCAGATAAACTATGACAAATTTACCCAAAAATTCCTTCAACACTTCATTTATCAACCTCATGAAAGTACTTTGTGCATTAGACAAAACAAAAGGCATTACTAACCACTCATACAAACCTTCTTTAGTCTTAAAAGAAGTCTTCCATTCACCACCTTCTCTTATTCTGATTTGATGATATACAATCTTCTAATAAATCTTTGTGAAATACTTAGCTCCACTCAAGCAATCCATTATGTCATCCATACTAGGTAAAGGAAACTGGTACTTGATAGTAATCATGTTTATTTCTCTAGAATTTGTACACATCCTCCACTCTCCATCCTTCTTAGATTCCAGTACTACAAGTACTGCACAAAGACTCAAACTATCTCTGATTAATCCTTTTTGCAAAAACTCATGTACTTGTCTATTCAACTCCTCATTCTCTACTGGTGTCAACCAATGAGCTTCTTTATTAGGAAAACTAGCTCCAAGAATTAGACCCATGCAATGACTAATACTCCTAACCGGTGGAAAACCATCAGGTACATTATCTGAAATTACATCTATATACTCATCCAAAATATCCTTTATCTCTTTAGGGTATTCATCACTCAGATCTATATCTACAGTGTTTATTGGGACAATAGAAAAATAAACATTCTCATGTCTCATTCCTTCCAAGAAATTTCTTCCATCAACCGTGAAAATTCTAGCACTGGTACAAATTTCCCCTTTAAAAGGTTCCTCCAAAGTTATCAATCTCTATTTCATACCACTAGCCAAAAAAGTATATGTATTTCTTCTTCTATCATGTATAGCTTTTCTTTCATACTACCAATATCTACCCAACAAAACATGACATACATCAGTATGCATTATATCACACAAGACTTCATCATGATATTTCCCTGTTTTCATCTTAACCCAACATTGTTCACTTACCAACACCTTGTGACCGTCTTTTATCCATGCAATCTCATAGGGTTTAGAATGTTTTAATATATGCAACTGCAACTTGTCTACCATTTCCTCAGATGCCAAATTATCAGAACTACCACCATCAAGAACAACTTTACATACCTTACCACTAACAAGACATCGAGTTTGAAACAGGTTCTTTCTTTGCCAAGATTTCACCATCTTTTCATCATGGTACAAGGTTATCCTCATGATCAATGTCTCTCCCTTTTCAGCATGATTATTGTCAATTGATTCAAAATATCCTTCTTCTTCCAAAAGAATTTTCATTCTAGTACTTTCTTCTCTTCTTAGATCCACCTTGTTTTCACTCAATTTCCCTATGAATTTCTCCACCACACTTGAAACAAGTGCCCTTAAACACCTTTTTATCATCTCTTCGGTAGCCCTCATTCCTACAACCACCTTTTTAAGAATTCCTTTCATGAATCTTCTCCTTTTTCTTCCCTTTATCAGAGTCACCAACCGATCTACCACCTCTACCTTTCTGGATTCTTCCACCTCTGCCTCTTTTTCTTTGTTCTTGTCTTCTATTCAAATTGTCTTTAGCTATTAGGGCATACTAGTAAGCATCTTCCACATTTCCAATCTTCATCATACTAAGCTCCTCTTGTATTGAAATTCTCAAACCATTTAGGTATCTTGAAATTCTCTCTACTTCATCCTCTTTAAAGCCAAATCTGGTATCCAACTTGTAGAGCTCCTCGGTGTACTGTTTAACATTCATATCCTTTTGTCTCAAATTTTGCAATATTTTGATCAAGCTAACCTGATAATTAGAGGGTAAGAACTTTTCTTTCATCTTGTTCACCATCCTATCCCAAGATTTGATCTTCTATATAACTCTACTCCTATCAATCTGCAAATGATCCCACCAACGTGAAGCATGGCCTCTTAACTTAGTACAAGCATACTTTACCTTCTAGTCTTTGTTAATACCTTCAAAATCAAAATACTTGTCCATAGTCAAGATCCAATCCAACAACTTGTCTACATCCAATAAACCATCATAATCTGGTGGATTAAAATGTGGTCTGGTATTAACCCTAGTAAGAGACCTAATTAACCTTTCTTCTCCTTGATCCAATTTAGGTTTTTCTCACGATTCTCCTTCAACTTGTTCTTTAATTTCTTCTTCAGCATCACTTACTTCTTCAATATGTCAACCTCTCCTCTAGGTCATTTTAATCACTTCCAATCTGGCAACAATCTATCTCAACATTTCAACAACATTAGGGTCTGCACCTCTCCTAGCCATCTTCGATTATTCCTCTGCAACCACGGGTCAAATTCTTATTCTGCTACCCCATGAAAAACTAGATCAGGAACCACACACTTAGGAGACAAGATCTATTAACCACAATAAAAAACCTTTGCTATGATACCACCTAATGCAGCCAAGGTAAAAGGGTCCAATAAAATGATCATTCCAACCTTGCAGTAAGAGTTACACAACAGAAACTTGAAGATTTCAAGAAGTAAATACAAAGATCTAGAGTATGGAACACATATGCAACCTTTTAATTAATAGGTAAAGCAATTACAAAGCTTTTCAATAGAATTCAACATGCCCAACTCAAATCCCAGGGAATTATTAAAAAAAACCTAATTATCCTTCCTAGCCTATGAATGTAAAAGTGTTATTCAAAGCCTAGATTACTGCCCTTGATCTATAGCTTCCATCCCCAAAACAAGGACCAAGATTCACCCTAAATACACGAATGCAACCTAATAGATCAGCGTCAAGATTACATTTCCCAAGAGAAACAAAAATGTGTTACCAACTAAATCCCAATCAGTCATCGATCAAATATCTTTAACCAACAAATAAATCACAAGGAGCGATCATACAAACAATTCACCCAAACACATATCTACATAGGAAAATGAGCCATCAACACTTACGATCAAGGAAATCCAACCAAGGATCCAAACACTAATCGGTGCAAGAACATGAAGAACACATTCTAAACACAACCATATAATCTAACATAACTCTAGGTGCAAGAATCCAAATGAGTTACGATCATAGGAAAAGCTTCCTAAGGATCTCTAGAACACAAATCTATGACCACAATTGCCAAGTATTTGTATAAATTGACCGTGATAGAATAAACTACAACCAGTGACCAGGAACAGAAAAATCAAATGTTTTTGGTTGATGGAAGATTGCAATGAACCCAAGATGCTCCTACACCAATTTCACTTCGGACCGACATGACCCTTAAGGTGCATGTAGTACAAAAATAAAAAAATCTTTCATGGACCATTTCTCAGAGCTCATGCAACATATCAATGATTTGTTAGGTGCTACATGATTGTGTTTCTTCTTCCCAAAAAATCCTCTCTCAGTTTTGGGAGATTCAACCCCATTTGAAATTGGATACCCAATCTAGGTCATTAACAAAACCTGCAATGTTCTTTAGTTGAATGTTGAAACTATGTGTATCTATGAAACATCTCATTGTGGTTGTGAACCGTCTATTCCAAAAACTTTGGCTAGCTAAGTAAACTTTAGGAACAACCTTGTTCGGATCCCCAAGTTGCTCAAATGTTCCAAACCACTCTAGACTGACATGAACCTTAAGCTGCACGTAGTACAAAAATTGACAATATTTGATGGAACATTTCTTGGAGCTCGTGTGACATATCAATGATTTTTCAAGTGCTACAAGATCATGTTGCTTATGTACACAAAAAAATCTCTCAATTTTGGGAGATTCAACCCTATTTGAAATTGGAAACCCAATCGCAATTGTTGCCAAAAGTTACAATGTGCCTCAGTTGAAAGTTGCAACTATGCATATATTTGAAATGACTTACCATGTCCTCAAACCGTATACACAAACATATCTAGTTATCTAAGTAAACCCTAGGAACAACCTCATATGGTTTCCCAATTCACTCAAACATTCCAAACCACTATGGACCAGTGTGACCCTTAAGGTGCACATAGTACAAAAATGGACAATATTTGACAGGTTTTGGGAGATTTGACCCTGTTTTAAATTGGCAACCCAATCTTGATTATTTCCAAAACTTGCAATGTGCCTAATTTGAAAGTTACAATTGTGCATTTATTTTAAATGAGTTATTGTGGCCTCAAACTTCCTATTCCAATAGCTCCATTTGGCTAGATAAACCCAAGGAACAACCTCATTTGAATCCTCAAGTCACTCGAACATTTTAGACCAGTCCAGACCAGTGTGACCCTTAAGGTGCATATAACAAAAAAATTAGTAATCTTTGAAAGACCAATTATTGAATCTCATGTTATGTATCAATAATCCATCAGGTTCAGCATGATCTTTTTTCTGCTAGGCACAAAAACCTCTATCATTTTTTGGAGATTTGACCCTATTTGAAATTGACAACCCAATCTCGATCGTTGCCAAAACTTGCAATATGCCTCAGTTGAAAGTTGAAAATGTGCGTATCTTTGAAACCACTCATTTTTGTCTTGAACTGTCTACACCAAAAACCTTGGTTGGCCAAGTAAACCATAGGAAAAACCTTGTTCATCTTCCCAAGTTGCTTCAATGTTCTAGACCACTCCAGACTAGCGTGACCCTTAAGGTGCACATAGTACAAAAATTGGAAATCTTTCATGGATTGTTTCTCATAGCTCATGCAATGTATTAATGATCTGTTAGCTACTACATGATTGTGTTTTTGTTTTAACTATGTGTATCTTTCAAATAAATTTTTTTGGCCTTCAATCGTTGGTTCCAAAGCTCCAATTGGGTGAGTAAACCCTAGAAACAACCTTATTTGGCTCTCCAAGTTTCTTGAATGTGTCATACCTCTCTAGACTAGTGTGACCCTTAAGGTGCACATAGTACAAAAATTGAAAATATTTGATGGATCATTTATCAGAGGTCATGTGACATATAAAAGATCCATTTGGTGCTACAAGATTGAGTTTTCACTATGCACAAAAACTTCTCTCATTTTTGGGAGATTTGACCCTGTTTAAAATTGGTAACCCAATCTCGATCATTGCAAAAAGTTGCAATGTGCCTCAATTGAAAGTTGAAACTGTGTGTATCTTTGAAAAGAATCATTGTGGCTTGGAATATTATATGCCAATAGATTAAATTGGATAGGTAAACACCAAGAACAATATTTTTTGGCTCCCCAAGTTTCTTGAACATTACAGACCACTTCAGACTGACTTGACACTTAAGGTGCACATAGAACAAAATCAGCAATCTTTGTCGGACCATTTTGAGGAGATCATGTGATGTATCAATGATCCATCAATTACTATAGGATTTTTTTTCCTCTGTTCAAAAACCTCTCTCAATTTTGTGAGATTCGGCCCCATTTGAAATTCGCAACCCAATTTTGGTCATTTCTAAAACTTGCAATATTCCTCACTTGAAAATTGCAACTGTGTGTATCTTTGAAATGACTCACAACAAACTCAAACGAATTGTTCCAAATGCTTCAATTGGCCAGGTAAACCATAGGAAAAACCTCATTTAGATCCCCAAGTTGCTTGAACATTCCAGACCACTCCAGACTAGCATGGCTCTTAAGGTGCACATAGTACAAAAATTAGCAATCTTTCACGGACCATTTCTCAGAGCTCATGTAATGTATCAATGATCTGTTAGGTTCTACATGATCTTTTTGTCATTGGGAAAAAAGTGCCTCTCATTTTTTGGAGATTTGACCCTGTTTGAAATTGACAACCCAATCTCGATCATTGGAAAAACTTGCGACATGCCTCAGTTGAAAGTTGCAAATGTGCATATCTTTGGAATGAATCATGTTTGTCTTGAACTATTTACACCAAAAACTCTAGTTGGCTAGGTAAAACATAGGAAAAACCTTGTTTGGATTCCCAAGCCACTTTAATGTTCTAGACCACTCCAGAAAGGTGTGACCCTTAAGGTGCACATAGTAAAAAAATTGGCAATATTTCATGGAACATTTCTCATAACTCATGCAATGTATCAATGATCTATTAGCTACTACATGATTATGTTTTTTTCTGCCCAAAAAAACCTCTCTCAAGTTTTGGAGATTCAACCTTGTTTGAAATTGGCAACCCAGTATCGGTCGTTGCCAAAACTTACAATGTGCCTTAGTTGAACATTGCAACTATGTGTATCTTTGAAATTACTTGTCATGGACTCAAACCTTTTGTTCCAACAGATCCAATTGGGTGAGTAAACCCTAGGAACAACCTCATTTGGCTCTCCACTTTTCTCGAACGTTTATACCTCTCTCAAGTAGTGTGTCCCTTAAGGTACACATAGTAAAAAAAATTGAATTATAGATCATTTACTGCAGCTCGTGTGACATATCAAAGATCCATCAGGTGCTATAGGATTGTGTTTTTAGTATGCAAAAAAACCTCTTTCAATTTTGGGAGATTCGATCTTGTTTGAAATTGGCAACCCCATCTCGGTCATTGCAAAAACTTGCAATGTGCCTCAATTGAATGCAACTGTGTGTATCTTTGAAAAGAATCATTTTGGCTTGGAATAGTCTATGCTGATAGCTTCAATTGGCTGGGTAAACCCCATGAACAATCTCATTTGTCTCCCCAAGTTGCTTGAACATTACAGACCACTTCAGACTGGCTTGACCCTTAAGGTGCACATAGAACAAAAATCAGCAATCTTTGACGGACCATTTTGAGGAGATCATGTGATGTATCAATGATCCATCAAGTAATATATTATTGTGTTTCCCCTATTTAAAAAAACCTCTCTCAATTTTGGGATGTTTGGCCCCATTTTAAATTCGCAACCCAATCTTGGTCATTGCTAAAACTTGCAATATTCCTTAGATGAAAGTTGCAACTATGTGTATCTTTGAAATGAATCACCACAAAATCAAACTAATTATTATAAATGCTTCAATTTGATAGGTAAACCATAGGAAAAACCTCATTTGGCTCCCCAAGTTGCTTGAACATTCTAGACCACTCCAGATTGGTGTGGCCCTTAAGGTGCACATAGTACAAAAATTGGCAATCTTTCACAGACCGTTTCTCGCAGCTCGTGTAATGTATCAATGATCCATTAGGTGGTATAGGATTTTGTTTCTAATTCCCACAAAAAAAACTCTCTCATTTTGGGAGATTTGACCCTATTTGAATTCGGAAACCCAATCAAGGTCATTGTTAAAACTTGCAATGTTCCTCAGATGAACATTGCAATTGTGCGTATCTATGAACCAACTCATTGTGACCTTGAACTGTCTCTACCAAAATCTTTGATTGGTTGGGTAAACCTTAGGAACAACCTTTTTCATCTCCCCAAGTCTCTCAAATGTTCAAGACCACTCCAAACTGGTGTGACCCTTAAGGTGTACATAGTACAAAAATTAAAAATCTTTGAAGAATTATTTCTTGGAACTCATGCAATGTATCAATGATCTGTCAAGTGCTACAAGATTGTGTTGTTTTTTCCAACAAAACCTCTCTCAGTTTTGGGAGATTCAACTCTATTTGAAATTGGAAACCTATTTTCAGTCATTTCCAAAACTTATTATGTGCCTTAGTTGAAATTCACAATTATGCATATCTTTGAAATGAATTTCCATGGCCTCAAAGCATCTCTACAAATAGATCTGGTTGGCTAAGTAAACCCTAGAAACAACCTCATTCAATTTATAAAGTCACTCAAACATTCTAGACCACTCCAAACTGACGTGACCCTTAAGGTTCACATAGTACAAAAATAAATAATCTTTGACAGGTTGTTTCTCGAAGGTTATGCAACATATTAGTGATTCATTAGGTTCTATATGATTGCGTTATCATTGTGCACAAAATAATTTCTCATATTTGGGAGATTCGACCCCATTTGAAATTGGCAACCCAATCTCGATCATTACCAAAACTTGCAAAGTGTCTTATTTGAAAGTTTCAAGTATGTGTATGTTTTAAATAAATTGTTGTGTCCTTGAAACATCTATTATAATAGCTTTGATTGGAAAGATAAACCCCTGGAAAAACCTTGTTCAGGTGCCCAAGTCGCTTGAACGTTCTAGACCACTCTGGACTAGTGTGACCCTTAAGGTAAACATAGTACAAATATTAGCAATCTTTGAAATACTATTTCTTGAAGCTTGTAAAATGTATCAATGATCCATTGGGTGTACAAGATCATTTTTCCATTGTGCACAAAAACCTCTCTCGGTTTTGGGAGATTCAACCCCATTTGAAATTGGTAACCCAATATCGCTCATTGCCAAAACTTGCAATATCCCTAAGTTGAAAGTTACAATTGCTTTTAGCTTTGAAATGAATTGTAGTGTCCTTGAACCATCTTTTCCAATATCTCTGGTTGCCTAGGTAAACCGTAGGAACAACCTCATTCAGCTCCCCAAGTTACTCAAACCTTACAGACCACACTAGAACAATGTGACCCTTAAGGTGCACATAGTACAAAAAATGGAATATTACATGGACCTTTTCTCAGAGCTCATGCGACATATTAAATATTTTTCAGGTGCTACAAGATTGTGTTGTCGCTGCCTAAAAAAACCTCTCTCAATGTTTTGACATTTGACCCCGTTTGAAATTGGAAACCCAAACTCGATCATTGTCAAAACTTGTAATGTGCCTCAGTTAAATGTTATAAATGTGTGTATCTTTGAAACTACTTGTCATGGCCTCAAATTGTCTACTGCAAAAGCTCCATTTAACCCGGAAGAACGCCCTCATTTGGCTCCCCAACTTTCTCAAATTTTCCAGACCTCTCTGGACTAGCATGACCCTTAAGGTGAACATAATACAAAAATTGACAATCTTTAACATATAATTATCAAACCTCATTTGATGTATCTAATATCCACTAGGTACTACATGATCATGTTGTTGTTTCTGATGACATGTAACTGATTGAATATTTAATAATGTTAAGTTGAAGATAATGCAAGTCATTAAATTAGTTAATGATTGTATTGTCATTGATGTCAACTTGATATCATCTATACGGTCATGTACATAATGCCAAAGACTTCAGAGAACCAAAGGAATAAAGGTTATCCTTATAGTAATACATAAAATTCATGTATTCACTAAGTGACAAAAAACACCGACAGAGTGCACACCGATAGACGGAGCAAAGATGACAAGTCACAGTGATACCCGATGACCAGAAGAACAATGTTTCCCAACAAAGAAGAACCATAGAGTGCCTAACAAGCAAAGTCAGAAGGCTGCTCGACAAGAAAAATCAAGGTTTCCCAATGAGTAAATTTCCAATGATGCCCAATGGATATAGATCATGAAGCTAACTAGAGTATCACTAACGGAACTGGCAGTTGTCACTGACGACTAACTATAGAGTTGACCAATAGAACAGAGAGTTCAAAAAATGAAAAAATATCTAGCTGGCAGAGCTAAAAGAAAGACTTAAATGGTTGTTTTCTTTGTTTTATTTGACCAGAGTTAAGTGATTGATTTAAAGATGATTTTTACAGTTGGCAAGAATATTTCTATGAGACAAATCAGGAGTTATTCTTTAAATTTGATTGGATGGATTGTTTATCACACCAAGAATCAAGAATCAAGAAAATGAATATTATGTCTATATAAGAGACAAGCTTAATTCATTTTCATACGAGTTATTCATGCACAAAAAAGGGATTAAGGGGAGTGAATAGAAAGAGGATGTTGAAGAGAAACTAATGAAGAACAACTTCATACAGTCCTAATCAATCAAGCTAAAGGAGAGCTAAGGAATTTTGCAGACACTGACAAAAAGTGAGCACAACATCATAGAGCAGAAAGTGTGGAGCATAAAAAAATTGAATTGATACATTGATCAGAGAGGTAATGTACTTAAATAGATCTGAAAATCTACAATTCAAAGTTGCATCATGAACAGGTCATAGTGTTTCAGTTTAACCATTGAAGCATCAAGTCTCTTAATAGAGCAAGACTTAACAGTCTTCTATATATTGAGGTATCTCTCAAGGAGTGCCAAAAAGGTTGATTCATGAAAGTAGCATTAGAATTTCTTGATACCTATTGACAGTCTAAGAAGGAGGCTAATTCAAGGATGGTAGCATGATTTTCTTGATACTTATTGACAGTCTAAGAAGGAGGCTGATTCAAGGATGGTAACAAATAGATGCCTGATAATAAGTGACAACCTCTATGTATAAAATATTCTAACAAGGTTGCACTTAACAATGTGTTTGTAACCTTTAACAGGGTTGGCTCCTAACATGGCTCACTTCAGAAGAGTGAAAATTTGGGGTGCCGGTCCCAATGGTTTTTTCCCTTAACAGGGTTTCCACATTAAAATCCATGTGTTATGTGTGTGTGGTTTATTAATTTACTATTTTACATCTCACATAGTTAATTTTGGATTGATTGGTATACTTTGCTTATTTACTGAGTTTCGGTAAATAGTTATACTGCTTATCGGTAATCAAGGAGAATAAGGACAGACAAGGAAAACCAACAGACAGTTAATCTTTATAAAGTATTTCATGGCATGCATCTTTTAGGGACATAATAATCTGAGGTTTATAGATTGGTGGTTAAGTTTTTGAGGATAAATTTTGAGGCCACTGATTCACCCCCCTCTCAGTTATTACTAACAATTGGTATCAGAGCTTGTGTTCTTAGATAGGAAGGTTTCAAGACCTAAGTCAAAGATCACAAGATGAACAGACAAGATGTGCCTAAGATGAACAAAGACAACTTTGGTAATTATGTTACTCAATTCCTAGATACTGAATATGTGTTGCCAACAGGATCATTATGAGTAGATTAATTGAGGGAAAAGCATGAACACAACTACATGGTTATAGAGCTTTCTTCCTCACTCTCTGATGCTGAATTTGAAGATGTCAAGGATTACAAAACAACAAAGAAAATGTGGGACAAACTAAAGCTTGTACATGGAGGTGATACAAATGTTCTGAGAGCCAAGGCCGAAATTCTTAGAGGAAAATTTGATGATCTATGAATTAAAGAAGGAGAAAACATCACACAGTACAACACAAGAATAAAAGAAGTAGTCAATGCTATACGAGGAGTTGGAGGTACACTTAAAGAGGAGACAGTGGTAAGTAAAATCTTAAGAACCTTACTACCTATATATGCTATTAGAGTTTTTTCTATTCAATAAATGAGAGCAGTAGCAAACAATACAGTTACTTTTGATAGTTTAATTGGTAGACTGATTTCATTTGAGATGAATAACTTTGATAATAGTGTCTTACCAAACTTAGACTATGCATTTAAGTCTTCTATGAGAATAAGAAAATCAAGTCATAGACACACATCTAGAAGAGATAGTGAAAGTGAAAGTGAAGAAGAAGATCCAGATAAAATAGAAGCACTTATGTCTAGAAGAATGCAGAGAGGCAAAGGTAAATACAAAGGCAAGTTACCACTTGTATTCTTTAAATGTAAAGAGATTGGACACTTTGCTGCTAGATGTCCTAATAGAAGAAT
Organism: Thuja plicata; assembly: GCA_018584345.1. Classification (NCBI taxonomy): domain Eukaryota; kingdom Viridiplantae; phylum Streptophyta; class Pinopsida; order Cupressales; family Cupressaceae; genus Thuja; species Thuja plicata. The sequence continues at coordinate 1,756,934 of MU223104.1, forward strand.
AGATGACAAAGGTAATTATAGAACTTTTGAGAAGAAATCTGACAGAGGTAATAAAAAATATTATAGAAGATACCAACAATTAGAAAGAAGATATACCCAAGATTACAAGGACAAAGGCAAGAAAGCCGACTACCTTGCTGCTTGAAAAGATGAAGATGATGACACCGAACTTGATGATGACATTGAGATGGTATTTGTGGCTGTGAAAGATGATTCAGATGAAGATGAAAGGTATGTAGAAATTGCACTCATATCTAAGGTTAGCAAGAATGACATCTAGATTATAGATAGTGGTTGCTCTCACCACATGACCGGTGACAAAGAAAAGTTTAACACTTTTGAGTATTATAATGGTGGTACAATAAGAATGGGTAATGATACACCTTGTCCAATTGAAGGTAAAGGAACTATAATGCTGAACAACCTGATTAAATGTGAAAATACTTATTGGGTAAAATGATTAAATTATAATCTATTAAGTATTTCTCAGCTGAATAATTCAGGTCACGGAGTAGAATTTGAGAATAAGAAGGCAAAGATCTTCAATGAATTAGGAAGATTGATTGGTACCGGTGAACAGAAAAAAGGTAACTTATTCTATCTGAATGATACTAACACCACTTGCTTAATGGCTAGAAATGAAGACATATGGTTGTGGCACAAAAGATTGTGTCATGTGAATTTTGACAACATGATGAAAATAAGCAGAAGGAGAAATGTAAGAGGCTTACCGACGATGTCAAAGCTCGACAACATCATGTGCAAGAATTGTCAAAAAGGTAAAATGAAAAAGTCTAGTTTCAAAAGTAAAACCCATACATCTGATGATATTATAGAATTATTCCATACTGATCTATGTGGACCAATGAGGACAAAGAGTTATTATGGAGATAGATATTTTATTCTCTTTTTTAATGACTACTCTAGAATGATGACAGTTATGTTTCGAAAAGATAAATTTGAAGCATTCAAGATGTTTAAACGGTATAAGGCTATGGTAGAGAAAAAAAGTGGTAAGGATCTGAAATTATTGAGATTAGATAGAGGAGGTGATTTTATATCAGATGACTTCACTAATCTCTGTAATGAGCATGGTATAAAAATACAAGTTTCTACACCAAGAACACCACATTAGAATGGGATTGCTGAGAGAAGGAGTAGATCAATAGTTGATTGTGCGAGAACACTAATGATAGAGAATGGCATCGCCCAAATCTTCTGGAGGGAAGCTTTTAGTACTACTGTCTACACATTAAATAGAGTACAATTGAAGAAGGACACAAATAAGACACCCTATGAGCTATGGTATGGTAAAAATCCCAATGTAAGTTACTTCAAAATCTTTGGTAGTCAATGTTATGTCTTAAAGGATGATAGAAATGGAAATATTAATGCCAAAAGTGATGAAGGTATCTTTCTAGGGTATTCCACCAAGAGAAAAGCTTACAAATGTCTTATCAAGGCTTCTAACAAAATTGTTGAAAGTGCAAATGTAAGGATAAATGAATTTGCAGAAAAAGAATGAACTAGAAAGCACAAAAGAACTAGAGGAATACAACAAGTTTGTATACTGTGAAGAACCTAACACTTTGCCCGAGCAATAGTGCTTAATTCTAGAACAACAGAATGTTGCAACTGACGGTCAGGCTGCAATTACCGACGGTCAAGGTGATGATCAAAATAATGTGTAAGGTGATGAAGAACAAAATGAAGATCAAAATGATACACAAAGAGTTGTACTTGTACTTTCCAGATATGTAAGAAGAAACCATCTAGAGATCCAGATCATAGGAGATAAGAAAGTTGGTACAAGAACAAGAAGTAAGTCTTTAAACTCAAGTTGTTTAATTTGTGAGTTTGAGCCAAAATCTGTCAATGATGCACTTGATAATGAAGAATGGATAAGTGTTATGAATGATGAGATTGAGTAGATTGAGAAAAATAAGACATGGTCACTTGTGCCAAGACCAGATGACAAGAATGTCATCGGTACTAAATGGATATTTAGGAATAAGATGAATGAGAATGGAGAAGTCACAAGAAACAAAGAAAGACTAGTATGCAAGGGGTATGAACAAAAGGAAGGTATAGACTATTGAGATACCTTTGCACCCATTTCTAGGCCAGAAGGTGTAAGAATACTACTTGCTTATGCTACATTCAAAGGATTCAAGGTATACCAAATGGACGTCAAGTCAGCATTCCTAAATGGAATACTTGAAGAAGAGGTATACATTGAGCAACCAGAAGGGTTTGTAGATCCAGACAAGAGAAACATAGTATGTAGACTTCATAAAGCCTTGTATGGATTGAAACAAGCTCCTAGAGCCTGGTATGAACAACTTCATTCTAAGGACTAGTGAAAACAAGAATCTTTATTTAAAGGAAGATATTGATGTTAACACTTTGATTTCTGAAATATTTGTTGATGACATCATATTTGGAGGCAATGATATACTATGCAAATCATTTGCTAATGAGATGAGAAAAGAGTTTGAGATGTCTATGTTCAGAGAGATCAAGTTCTTTCTTGGTCTATAGATTATGTAACAATGTGAAGGTATTTTCATTACATAGTCCAAATACATTAAAGAGGTCCTGAAAATATTCAAGATGGAAGATTCCAAACCAGTTGGAACACTGATGGCTACTGAATGTAAGTTAACAAAGGAGGACAAGATACCAAAGGTAGATCAGACTTTGTACAAATCAATGATAGGTAAACTCATGTATGTTGTCCATACTAGACCAGATATTGCACATGCAGTAGGAATTGTTGCTAGATTTTCTGCTAACCCCAGAGAATCACATATGACTGCTGTGAAAACAATTTTAAGATATCTGAAGAACACCAAGGAATATGGCTTATGGTATAGAAGAGAAGGCAAATTTGAACTTAATGTGTTTACTGATGTTGATTGGGCTGGAAATCTTGATGATCGAAAGAGAAAAACTAGAGGATCATTCTTTATGGGTGATAGACTTGACACATGGATTAGCAAGAAGCAAGGATGCATCTCTCAATCGACTGCAGAAGCAGAGTATGTTGCTGCTGCTACAAATTGCTCAAATATTGCATGGATCAAATAGTTACTAGAAGGTATGCATATGAAGATCCTAGAACCAGTGATTATCTATTGTGATAACACCAGTGCAATAAATATTTCCAAGAATCTAGTCATGCATGCTAAGACTAAACATATTGCCATCAAGTATCATTATTTGAGAGAACAAATTCAAGAAAAGGAGGTGATACTTGAGTATGTGCAATCAAAGGAAAAATTGGCCGATATCTTCACCAAGCCACTGCCCAAGGATACATTTGAATACTTGAGAAAGAGACTAGGGGTCAAAATCTTGTCTACCAGTCAGTAAAATGACTGAAGGCTACATAAGCCTACATATTATCATAATATCATTCATGTTGATGCAAGAAAAAAGATGAACTTCAAAGCTAAATCTATATACAATAGGTATATATCAGAACCGAGCACCAGAGCATATTGATGTATTACTGATGGATAAGGGAAATTCAAGGAATATATTATGGATGGAGAGAAAATATCACTTGACATAAATGTCAAACATCTATTTGTTTGGCATTATTGTCAAAGGGAGAGATTTTATCCATATTATCACAGTCTTCAGAAAAAGAAGAGAGATTATCCATTATCAAATTACTCCAACAGGGAGAGATCATATCCATAGGGAGAGATATTAATACAAAGGAAGAGTTGCTGACAAGAGAAAAAGACATCAAAAGAGAAAAATAGTCAAAGAGAGAAACTGGCACAAGGAGAGAATGCAACACATTAGAAGAAGAAATATAGAAAGCTGCAAGAGTCAAATCTAAGCTAAAATAGAGCTTACCGGTGATCAGACATTTTTATCGGTTATCAAAACAAAATGATTGGTAGTTTGATGAATCTCAACTGTTGTATTTCATATTGTATTAGAAATAGTATAGTGTGATAATATAGTATGTTTCCATCAATGCCAAAGGGAGAGATTGAGGACATGTAACTGATTGGATGCTTGATAATGTTAAGTTGAAGATAATGCAAGTCATTAAATCAGTTAATGATTGTATTGTCATTGATGTCAACTTGATATCATTTGTACGGTCATGTACATAATGCCAAAGACTTTAGAGAACCAAAGGAATAAAGGTTATAATTCTAGAAATACATAAAATTCATGTATTCACTAAGTGACAAACAACACTGATGGAGTGCACACTGACGGACAAAGCAAAGATGACAAGTCATAGTGATACTTGACAACCAGAAGAACAACGTTTCCCGATGAAGCAGAACCATAGAGTGCCCAACAAGAAAAGTCAGAAGGCTGTCCGACGAGAAAAATCAAGGTTTCCCTATGATTAAATTTCCAATGATGCCCGACAGATGGAGATCATGAAGCTAACTAGAGTCTCACCGACGGAACTGGCAATTGTCATCGACGACTAACTGCAGAGTTGACCAACAGAACAGAGAGTTTAGAAAATGACAAAATATCTAGTTGGCAGAACTAAAAGAAAGACTTAATTGGTTGGTTTCTTTGTTTTATTTGACCAGAGTTAAGTGATTGATTTAAAGATGATTTGTACAGTTGGCAAGAATATTTCTACAAGAAAAATTAGGATTTATGCTTTAAATCTGACTGGCTAGATTGTTTATCACGCCAAGAATCAAGATTCAAGAAAATGAATATTATGTCTATATAAGAGACAAGCTTAATTAATTTGCATATGAGTTATTAATGCATGAAAAAGGGATTAAGGGGAGTGAATAGAAAGAGGATGTTGAAGAGAAACTGATGAAGAATAACTTCATATAGTCCTGATCAATCAAGCTGAAGGAGAGCTAAGGAATTCTGCAGACACCAATGAATAGTGACAACAACATCACAGAGCAGAAAGTGTGGAGAAAAAAAGAATTGAATTGATACATTGATCAAAGAGGTAATTTACTTAAATAGATCTGAAAATATGTAATTCAAATTTGCATCATGAATAGGTCATAGTGTTTCATTTTAACCATTGAAGCATCAAGTCTCTTAACATAGCAGGACTTAACAGTCTTCTATATATTGAGGTATCTCTCAAGGAGTGCCAAAAAGGTTGATTCATTAAAGTAGCATTAGAATTTCCCGATACCTATTGAAATTCTAAGAAGGAGGCTGATTCAAGGATGGTAGCAAGATTTTCCCGATACCTATTGATAGTCTAAGAAGGAGGCTGATTCAAGGATGGTAGAAAATAGATGCCTGATACTAAGTGACAACCTCTATGTATAAAATCCTCTAACAAGGTCACACCTAACAGTGTGTTTGTAACCTTTAACAAGGTTGGCTCCTAACAGGGCTCACTTTAGAAGAGTGAAAATTTGGGGTACCGGTCCCAGTGGTTTTTTCCGTTAATAGGGTTTCCACGTTAAAATCCATGTGTTATGTGTGTGTGGTTTTTTACTTTACTATTTTACATCTCACATAGTTAATTTTGGATTGATTGGTATACTTTTCTTATTTACTGAGTTTCGGTAAATAGATATAGTGCTTATCGATAATCAAGGAGAATAAGGACAGACAAGGAAAACTGACAGACAATTAATCTTTATAAAGTATTACATGGCATGCATCTTGTAGGGACATAATAATTTGAGGTTTATAGATTGGTGGTTAAGTTTTTGAGGATAAATTTTGAGGCCACTGATTCACCCCCCCCCCTCTCAGTTATTACTAACAATCTCGCACAAAAACCTCTCTCAATTTTGAGAGATCAGACCCTGTTTGAAATTGATAATCCAATCTTGGTCATTGCCAAAACTTGAAAGGTGCCTCAGCAGAAAGTTACAACAATGTGTATCATTTAAATGAATTGTTTTGTCCTTGAACTACCTATGCAAATAGATTGATTGACCAGGTAGACCCTAGGAACAACATTTTTTGGCTCCCTTAGTCACTTGAATGTTCCAGACCACTATGGACTAGCGTGACACTTAAGGTTCACATAGTACAAAATTTGGAAATATTTAATGGATTATTTCTTGGAGTTTTTACAACATATCAACAATATTTTAGATTCTATAGGATCATGTTCCCTCCGCACACCAAAACCTCTCTTAATTTTGGGAGATTTGACCTTGTTTAAAATTGGCAACTCCATCTCGGTCGTTGCCAAACTTACAATGTGCCTTAGTTGAAAGTTGCAACTGTGCATATCTTTGAAATGACTTTTTGTAGCCTAGAATTGAATATTCAAATAGCTCCATTTGGTCTATTCAACCCTAGGAACAACCTCATTTGACATCCCAAGTCGCTTGAACATTATGGCCTACTTTACACTGACATAACCCTTAAGGTTCACATAGTACAAAAATTGTCAAAATTTGATGGATCATTTATCGAGGCTTGTGTGATGTATCAAAAATAATTCTAATGCTATGGAATCATGCTCCCACTTCCCATAGAAACCTCTCTCATTTTTTAGAGATTTGACCCCGTTTGAAATTGGCAACCCAATCTCGGTCGTTTCCAAAACTTGGAGTGTGCCTCAGATAAAAGTTGCAATTGTGCATATCTTTGAAATGACTCATTGTGGCTTGGAACCATTTGTTCCAATAGCTCATTTTGGATAGTTACACTATAATAACAACCTCATTTGGCATCGCAAGTCACTCAAACATTTCAAACTGACATGACCCTTAAGGTGCACATATTGCCAAAACTGTCAAAATTTGACAAAGCATTTATCAGAGCTCGTGTGACTTATCAATGATTCATCTAATGCTATGGGATTGTGTTGTCAATTCTCATAGGAAAATCTCTCATTTTTGGGATATTTGATCTCATTTGAAATTGACAACCCAATCTTTATTGTTGCAAAAAATTGCAATGTGCCTTAGTTCAAAGTTACAACTATGTATATCTTTGAAATGACTTATTGTGGCCTCAAACCATTTACCCCAATAGTTATGGTTGTGTGGTTAAACACTAGTAACAACCTCATTTGGCTCCCTAATTATCTGAAATGTTCCAGATCACTCTGGACTGGTGTGACCCTTAAGGTGCACATAGTGCCGAAATTGTCAAAGTTTTACAGAGCATTTATCGGAGCTTGTGTGATGTATCAATGATCTTTCTGATGCTACGGGATTGTGTTACGAACACCCAAAAAATTCTCTCACTTCCATGAGATTTGCACCATTCAAAAGTGGAAAACACATCATGGTTCTTACTAAATCTTGCAATCTCACTTAGTTCAAAGTTCCAACATTGTGTATATTTTAAATGGCTCATCGTGGCCTTGAAATGTCTGCACCAACACCTCACATTGGGTAATTAAATTCCAAGAATAACCTCATTCGGATTCATAAATTTATTGAACTTTGGGACCACATCATACTAGTGTGTCCCTTACAGCGCAGAGTGCAAAATTTTTGAACTTTGATAGAGCATTTCTTTAAGCTCATATAGCGTATCTACAATATGTCTAATGATACAAGATCCTGTTTCTACTTCCCACAAAAGCCTCTCTCATTTTCTTGCAATTTGACCGTGTTCAAAAGTGGCGACCACATCTCAGTTCTTGCAATTTCTTGCAATGTCGCTCAGTTAAAAGTTTCAACATTGTGTATCTTTGAAATGGATTTTCATGGCCTTGAATCATTTGCGCCAATACCTCTGAATGGGTGAGTAAACCTCTAGAAAAAAATTGTTCCACTTCTCAACTGGTTCAAACATTCCCAACGACATTGTATCAGTGTGTCCCTTAAGGTGCATGTTACATATTTGTCCCCTCTAGGTAAAAATAATCCACTTAGGTCCTAGTTGGTCTAAAGCCTTTTGTTTTAAAGGTTATTTTACTCCCCTTAATGATTCAAAAGTTTATTAAATTTTTTCTTCAAAAGGGCGTTCTCTTTAGTAGTTCAAATGTTAAAAGGGTGACCTTTTTTATGAGCATTTATTGTCAAAGCATATTCATTCACTATTCAAACATGGAGTTTCATTGATTTTATTAGATAAATGATTATTTTTTCAAATCCAATCATTGATCTGGTAGATATTTTTCTTCTCCATTGATATCAGGTTGTCCTTCACTATGTATGCAATGTCTAGAGCAAAGACATCCATTCTTTTATAGAGGGACATTCAATATTTTATAGATGCATCCACTTTCATGTGTTATAGAGTTAAAAATAATGATGATTGCATATGGAAGAAAGTAAATGAAAATATGAAATAAAGATTTAATGGCCATTGGGAAAGACACTATGCTTCATACAAGATAAAAACAATAATAGATCAAAGGGATCTTAAAAATTATGGTTGTGTCTCCATAGAAGATAAAAATTTTGATTTATCAAAGGCATGTTACAAATCATTGTCTTTAATGATGACTACAGAACTAGTTCAACCACAAGATTTTCCAACCTTTTTCTTTAAATGAATAACAAGGCCAAAAAAGATATGTATATTATGTTAAATAATCACATATTTATGTAAATCATCACCTTCTGCATAAACCAATTGAGCTAAAAGTACTAGAACTAAATAAATAGTGAATGAAACATACATGTTGACATAAATCATTAATCTAACAATAAAAATATACATAGATACATGCAAGCATAAATATATGTAATACATGAGAAATCTACAAAGCATAAGATTGTTGGAATAGTCCCAAGGGATAACTGAGAGGGGGGGTGAATAAGTTATCAGCTAGTTTAATTATTTTCTCCAATTAATTATAGAATAACATTAAGCATATACACATTTAGATAACACAAAATAGAACACCACAATTTTGTTTACGGGGAAACCAAAATAGGTAAAAACCCTAGGCGAAATTAGCACCCACAAAGAACTATACTTGAGTATAATAATCCATGTTAGAAGATCTTACAACCCTGTTAGGAGTTGATCTTTACAATGCAATAAGTACAATGATCTAGTTAAGGGTCAGACCCTGTTAGGAGTCTTTTTCAAATAACACCATTAGGGCCGAGGACTCACTGTCCAAAATCTCACTTCTAAAATGATGAAGGCTACAACCTTCAGTAAAACAGATATTCACTATATCTGATAATGAACTATTTGAGTAGACCTGCTATCTTGATTAGTTCTAATGTATTGTAAGTTTTCTCTACTTCTTCACATAGACCTTTGTATGATGAATGAAATGGCTTTACTGTCCCAAAACAACTAGCATTATGCTCTGTTCTTTTTTTGTCTCTTTTCTTATCATTCACACTTAGCAATTACAAAATGAACTACTATTTGTATCTTCTCCAAGATATATGAACATGTCAGCTATAGGAGTCCCTTCAATGCTTCTCTATTAAGATATACTAAGCACGCAACATAATTAGAACCGTGTAACTCAAAATGAATAGACGCATCACTTCACATATTTGACTCCACCAAAATTACCCAAACGTCATGCTTTAGATGAAACATGATTAGCACCTTTGGTTAATTGTCTTTGACTGATAACTAAACATGAATCTAAATAGGAATATCCCATAGATAGGCGCAACTGAATAATCAATAAAATTACTGTCAGCTTTCTAAAAATAGTCTTCTGAAACTGTGGTTGATAAACAGAGTAACATAACTCAACTATTACTGAACTTCTAAATTTGCATGTATGTACATGGTATCGTGGCTATGAAACATAAAAACAATTGCGTAAGGCTTCCACTTATCCATACTAAAAAGTGAATACAGTTCACTGCTGTATACTATATGTTGCCATCAACTATTTGCACAAAGGCAAATCTCCAACAATCTCCCCCTTTGACATTGATGGCAACATATGATTAAAAAACACCATCAATCCAAAAGTGTCTTCTTTCTTTTTAATCTTCTCAATATCCTCATCAAAGTTTCCTCTTCACTATTGCAGCTCCTCTGACTTTTTTATTTTATTTTCATGACTATATACTCCCCCAGAGTATATGCTCCCCCTTACTATATACTCCCCCTTTGACATCAATGGCAAAGGATGCCAAACACAAATAAGCATAGGTACTACTCCAAAAGTAGAGTAGTCAACCACTCATCAGTCACCAAGGACTGATGTATTTACTATGATTTCTAATCAGACTCAGGAAAGGGAATTACTCCCAGCTTCTTCCTGAGATACTCAAAAGTATCTTTTGATAGAGGTTTCATGAATATGTCTGCCAACTAATCTTTGGTGCTCAAATAATCCAACTTCACTTCTCCTTCTGCAAATTTTTCTCTTAGAAAGTGATATTTTATTTCTATGTGTTTTGTCTTTGCGTGCATCACAAGGTTCTTTGATATATTAATAGTGCTGGTGTTATAATAATGGATGAAAATGGGATAATCAATCTAAATTCCAAAGTCTTTAATCATCTATTTGATCCAAACCATTGTTGAACAATTCAATGCGGGTGCTACATACTCAGCTTCTATTGTTGACTGAGAAATATAGTTTTGCTTCTTGCTTGTCCAAGTAACTAACCTGTCTCCAAGAAATACTACTCCTCCTGAGGTGCTCTTTCTGTCATCAATGCAACCTGCTCAATCTGCATCTGTGTACAGATGAAGTTCTACATTTTCTGAGTTAGGATACCATAAACCATAGTCTATAGTTCCCTTTAGATATCTGAATATTATTTTTATTGCCATCAAGTGATTCTTTTTAGGTTCAGCTACAAATCTCCCAACAATGCCAACTGCATTAGATATCTCTAGTCTTGATTGAGTGAGATATATGAGTTTTCCAATCATGGACTTGTAAATTTTTTTGTCAACTTCTGTGGAGTCATCATTTTTAGAAATCTTGCTTCATGTTACCATAGGAGTGCTTACTGTCTTGCAACCTTCCATCTTGAATGTCTTCAATATCTCCTTTACATATTTAGACTAGTTTATGAATATACCTATGTCTATCTACTTTACATTTAATCCCAAAAATTATTTTATAGGTCCAATCATGCTCATTTCAAATTCACTCTGCATCTCTTTTGCAAATTTTGCACTAAGCTTGTCATTACCTCCAAAAATAATGTCATCAACAAAGATAGCAACAATTATTAATCCTTCAGGTGTCTCTCTGATGAAAATGTTGCAATCTTCTGCTCCCTTTTTTAATCCAATATTTGTTAAGTAGCCATCAAGTCTCTCATACCATGCTCTTGGGGCCTGTTTAAGTCCATAGAGGGCTTTCTTTAATTTGCATACCATGTTTGGTTTATCTAAAAGTTTGAATCCTTCAGGCTACTCCATGTAAACTTCTTCCTTCAAGTCACCATTCAGAAATGCTAACTTGACATCCATCTGATATACTTTGAAGTTTTTGAATGTTGCATAGGCTAAAAACAACTTTATAGCTTCCAGTCTACTCACAAGGGTAAATGTATCAGAATAGTCAATTCCTTCTCTTTGCGAATATCCTTTACATACCAATCTTGCTTTATTTCTTATTACTATACCATCTTCATTCATTTTGTTTCTCAATATCCACTTAGTTCCAATCACATTCTTGTCACAAGGTCTAGGGACCAATTCCCATGTGTCATTCTTCATTTTTTGATCTAATTCTTCTTGCATTTCATTTTTCCAATCCAAATCATTGCACGCATCTTCAACACTTAAGGGTTCAATCTGTGAAAGTAAACATACCTCTTCATCAATATTTGAACCTTTTTCTCTGGATCTTGTCAAGACTTTACTGCTCTGATCTCCAATGATATCTTCTTTAGAGTGGTATTTAGATGTGTATTTTGAGATTTTAGGTGTGACACTCTCATCTGTAATTTTTGATTCTTCTTGACTTGGTTCAGGGTTGTTGCATGATACATCAATACAGTCAAACATTTCTTCAATAACTTCTCATTAATCTTCACATGTGAACTTTCAATGATTTTCTTCAACCTTAAATTAAAACATCTATAAGATTTTCTCTTAGTAGAGTAACCAATAAAAATACCTTCATCGCTTCTAGAATCAAATTTGCCAACGCCATCCTCTCTCTTGATGTAGCACTTGCTTCCAAAGATTCTGAAGTATTTTACTGTAGGTACATTACCAAACCAAAGTTCATAAGGTGTTTTTTCTATGCTTGGTCTTAGTTGAATTATGTTGATAGTATAGACTATTGTATTGACTGCATCTCTCCAATAGGTGTGCACAACTTTTCCTTCAATCATGATAATGCGCGCTGTGTCAAGTATTATCATATTTCTCCTTTCTGCAATTCCATTTTTTTTAGGGGTTCTGGGTGCACTTAGTTGTCTTTTGATCCCATGTTCTTTGTAGTACTCAAGAAACTTGTCAGAGGTGAATTCTCCTCCTCTTTCAGATTTCAGACATTTTATTTTTAATCCAAATTCATTTTCAAGTTTAGCTTTGAATATTTTGAACTTCTCAAAAGCTTCAGATTTGTATTTCAAGAATGTAACCCACATCATCCTGGAGAAATCATCAAAAAACAAAATGAAATACCTTTCACCATAGTATGATCTTGTTTGAGTAGGTCCACATAAGTCTGTATATATTAGATCTAATTTGTTCTCTGTAGAGTTTTGTTTTCTTCTGAATGAGGTCCTCACATTCTTTCCCATCACACATTCCCTGCACATAGTATCAACTGGTCTTGCAATGCTAGGAAGGTCTCTTACTGCCTTTACGTTACTTATCTTCACTATGTTGTCAAAATTGATATGACAAAGTCTTTTGTGCCAAAGCCAACTGTCATCCACTTTTGCAACAAAAAAACTTACTTCGGAGTTAAGCTAAAAAAAATTACCTTTGGTATTTGAGCCTGATGCAATCATGTCTCCTTATTTTTTGTTAATAATGCATCTATTGTTTTTTAATTCCAACTAATATCCTTTATCTAGCAGTTGTCCAACACTTAGTAAGTTATGATGCAAACCATAAACATATAGAATATCATCTGTCTTTTTCTTTCCATCTAAGGTGATAGATCCTCTACCTATGATAGGTTTGGGAGTGTTATCTGCAAATATAACCATGTCACCTTTGTACTTATCTAGATGTACAAATCTATCTTTGTCACCTGTCATGTGATGTGAACACCTGTTGTCTATGATCCAGTTTGTTCTGATGTCAGCTTGTGAAACTAAAGCCAATTATTGTGCTTTAATTTTATCTTCAATTTCTATTTCATCAATCATTTTTTCATTATCTTTAATTGCAAAGAATACAATTTCATCTTCTCCTGAATCATCATCAATTACACCATCTTCAACATGATAGCATTATTTAGTATATTTGGGTTTGTAATCTGATCTGTACTTCCTGACTCTTGTAGGATACTTGGATGCAAAGTGGCCAACCTTGTTGCATGAAAAACATTTGAATGGTAGTTGTCCTTCATATTTTCCTTTTCCTTTCCTTTCTTTCTTAGAAATCATAGCAATGATTTCTTCTAGTTCTATATCAACTTCTTCTTTCTCAATATTACTAGAGATTCTCAAGGATTTCTTTCCATGGACTGAGGCTCTGAAAGTTGTTTCCATTTTAGGTTCTGTCTTCAATCTTGATATCTGAAATGCTGATATTTTGTTGATCAAGGTTTCTCTTTTGAAGTCCTTTGAGAATCACATGGTTTCATCAAAGATTTTTATCTTTCTTTCATAATCTATTGTCAATGTGGTATTCAGTCTGTCCATTATATCATCCTCTAAAATTTCTCCACCATTGTTCCTGATTCCTGAGACTGCTTCATTAATCCTCTGATTGTAAGCTCTGATGTTTTCTTCAGGTAGCATCTCTAAATTGTTGTATCTTTTCTTCCATGTTTTTCTATGCGCATTCTTGGCTTGGATGTCTCCTTCAAACATGTCTTCTAGGTATTTCCAAATTGAATATGCTTTGTCTTCCTTCTTGATCTTAGAAAATTTACTGTCAGATAGGGCACTGATTAGGGCCTCTTTGGCAATTGTATTTTGGGTGAATACTTATTTTTGTTTATTAGTAGTCTTCTTCTGCAAGGTCTTTCAAGGTGGGAACATCAATTACATGTGTAGCAATCTCATAGATCTCAAAACCAATGCATTGAAGATGTGTTATCATTTTGTTCTTCTAGTCAAGATAATTCTCTCCATCAAACTTAGGACTCTCTTTCCTGAAGTACGCCATTTGATCTACCTTAAGTTGTTAGTCTTTCTCTCCAAGGCACTTGGCTTTGAAAACAATTGTTGGAATAGTCCCAAGGGATAAATGAGAGGGGGGGTGAATCAGTTATCAACTAGTTTAATTATTTTCTCCAATTAATTACAAAATAACATTAAGCATATACACATTCAGATAACACAAAATAGAACACCATAATTTTAGTTTCGAGGAAACCAAAACAGGTAAAAACCCCGGTGGGAATTAGCACCCACAAAGAACTGTACTTGAGTATAATAATCCATGTTAGAAGATCTTACAACCCTGTTAGGAGTTGATCTTTACAATGCAATAAGTACAGTGACCTAGTTAAGGGTTGGACCCTATTAGGAGTCTTTTAAAAATAACCCTGTTAGGGGTGAGGACTCACTGTCCAAAAGCTCACTTCTAAAATGATGAAGGCTACAACCTTCAGTAAAAAATATATTCACTATATCTAATAATGAACTGTTTGAGTAGACCTGTTGTCTTGATCAGTTCTAATGTATTGTATGCTTTCTCTACTTCTTCACATATATCTTTTTCTGATGAATGAAATGGCTTTACTGTCCCAAAACAACTAGCATTCTTCTCTATTTTTTTTTTCTCTTTTCTTATCATTCACACTTAGCGATTACAAAATGAACTACTATTTGTATCTTCTCCAAGAGATATGAACATGTTGGCTATAGGAGTCCCTTCAATGCTTCTCTAGTTGGCTATACTAAGTACGCAACATAATTAGAACCACACAACTCAAAATGAATAGATGCATCACTTCATATAGTTGGCTCCACAAAAATTACCCAAACGTCATGCTTCGGATGAAACACGATTAGCACCTTTGGTTAATTGTCTTTGAATAATAACTAAACATGAATCTGAACACGCATATCCCATAGATAGGTGCAACTAAATAATCAATAAAACTACTATCGGCTTTCTGAAAATAGTCTTCTAAAACTGTGGCTGATAAACAGAGTAACATAACTCAAATGTTACTAAACTTCTGAATCTGCGTATATGTACATGGTATAGTGGCTATGTCTGAAACATAAAAACAACCGTGCAAGACTTCCACTTATCCATACTAAAAATTGAATACAGTTCACTACCATATACTATATGTTAGCATCAATGACAAACATACAATCAACTATTTGCACAAAGGCAAATCTCCAACAAAGACATCCACATAAACATGAAGTAGTATATGTCAATACGCATGATACATGAACTATAAATACTCGTAGGGCATGAATATATATATATATATATATATATATATATATATATATGTATATGTATATATATATATATATATGTATATATATATATATGTATGTATATATATGTATATATATATATATGTATGTATATATATATGTATGTATGTATATATATATATATACATATATACATACATATATATACACACATATACACACACATAGATATGTGTGTGTGTGTGTGTGTGTGTAGTAATGGCATACATGGATGCATCCAAAATAGTTACACAAGCTTCCTAAAATTCAAATGGATGTAGAATGTCGCATATACAATATACAAAAAATATGTCCAAAAATTTCATATAGGCATACAACATATGTCCCTAATCTATTTATTTCCCACAAGGGGGAGAAAAAAATCCCAAGAAGCCTTTGAATGTCAGGTGGATGGAGATGCAATGAATGTTGGAGTCTTTTGAGTGCACTCACTCATCCTCCTCTCTAGACTCCTCAAGAGATCTGGTTGATAAAATCACAAGTATAAACATCAATAACTAATATACATCAAAATTGAATTATAGGATGACATACAATACAATATTTACTTATTGCTAACAAATATTTGCTATGTTCATCCATAGGAGGGGCATACTGTCGATCTGGAGTTACAAGCCCCTACAACAAAATCCAAAACAATAATTAAAATACATACATGAATCTCATTACAAATTTTAATATAAACGATTAAAATAATAAATAAAATTAAGTAATCTCTTTCATACCTTGATCAACGCTTTGGAACTTCTATAGCTACAAAAACCTCATGATCAAATGTGTTACAAACAACAGGAGGAGTATCCATTGTCAACAACCGAAAATGAAACAAGAGATTATGTAGTTATCAAGAATACCTATAATTTTTATGACACCACTGATGAATAAATGATACCTCTATAAAAGTGTAATGATTTACCTCACTATGTGGTGTCAACATAGAGTGTCCAACAGTAATCCAATGCACATGCATAATAAGTTATGAGAAACTCATTCAAATAAATACGTATTACACACATGTAATAAATATAATGATTTATTAGATATGCCTATGGACTCAATAATTTCATGACAAAGGGGGTTGAAGGAACATGGTCGCTACAAGGAAAACTTTGAATCTAAATTTTGATCATATTTATTCCACTAATTTAGTTATTCATTCATTGATAAATTAAATATAATCAAGTAATTTAAATGAACTTGTAAATAAATATACCTCCATTAAGGTGTCATGATGTCCTTCACTACACATGTTAGAATAACTGAGAGGGGGGTGAATTATTTGTTTCTCAATTATCCTACAGTCCCAAATTCTTCCAGATGTATATAAAAACAATTTCAAATGTATATAACTCAGCTTGGTGAAATATAAAATATATCTTCTAGTTGTTTACCGAGTATTAGTAAATTAATATTGTGATTACCAATTAGTGCATGAAAAGTAATGTGTAAAGTAAAATAACAATCATACACATTAACACAAAGATTTTTAACATGGAAACCCTACTAAGGAAAAAATCACCTGGGACCGGTAACCCAAAATATTTCACTCTTCTAAAGTGAGCTCGGTTAAGAGCCAACCTTGTTAAAGGTTACAATGCACATTGTTAAATGTGACCTTGTTAGAGGATTTAAAACTAGCATTTCTCTCTTGACCATGCATTCACTATGGGGTCAACAAGAAAATACTCAACATTCATTAGAATGTCATAATAAAGACTTTCATGTTCTACTTGGTTAAGATATTTATCTGTAACAATGGTTAAACTGATACAGTAATGATCTAATTCAAATACAACTCTGTTTTGCAGATTTTTAGATCTATGCTAAGTACATAATACCTCTGATCAATTTGTTCACTTCATTTCATTTGATTCACCATGCTCTATTATTCTCGGTAATGCTCTTTCCTCTGTTGTTCGGTAATGTTTGCAGAAATGCTCGGTTCTGTCTTTAACCAATTTGATCATTCATGCATAAACTTTTCATGTGTGCATCATAGCATCATAAGGTTGATTCATAATGAATCACTTGTATCTTATATAGACTTCATAACTCATTTAATTTCCATCCTTCATATTTTTCTGCTTAATCTCCATAGTTGATTTTTCCGCTTAAACCTTGCTCAACAGTTGTGTTAAAAATATGTTTCAATCTTCGTCATTTGATCTTCCTTGAATTTTCATAATTGTTTGATAAACATAACAAACCTTATTATTTACCTTGAAATCATCAATTTCCATCTCAGCATTCTATTCAGCCTCAGTTTGAATTAATTTCTTGGTCAATACCGTGTTGTGTCAGTAATCCCTAGCTTGGTTATCACTGTGCTCGGTATTCACTGTGTTACTCAGTGTTTACTGTCTCTCAATGTATACAGAACTCTTTATTTTCTGACCACAAAAACTTTGTGTGTTCTAGATCTCTAATTCATAATAGATGTTTGCTACCATTATGATACTCAAACAAGTTGACATCAATGACAATACATCAACTGATAATGTCAATCATCATATCTATAACTCGATTGAGTATCAGCAAATGACTTCAAACATACAATTAGTTGTAGTTAATCAAGACAGTGTCAATGTTGAGGGATCCATAGTAAACTATTTATTAACTAATGAATATCTGATAGAGATGATAAAGACCGAGTGATACCAAGTATCGTGATTGTAGAAATGGTTAGATCAGTTGTTGTTTTTTCATTGATGTCAAGAAATTGATTAATTAATTTTGATTATGTTACCATATCTTAAGAGGAGAAGTTAAATTGGTGACAAATATAGATCAGAAAATGATGAAGTAATGATGTTATAGTATTTTTCTACTATATATTTGATGTTATCAAATCAATACATTTGATTGATCAAGTCAGGAACTCCAATGAATTAAGTTATGACTAAAAGAGATACTTTACCAAAATAGACTAAGTTAGCTAGTAGAATGCTATGTGAGTCAGTTAGAGTTACCAAGCACTGAGCACTAAGAATGAGTTAGACACCGAGCAGTGAAGAAATTAGTTACCAAGTTGCAAAGCAAGTTTTACCGAGTAAAATATACTAATATTAAATGATGATTTAATGCGAAGCGATGATGAGATGGATGAGGAAATGGATTTAATGAAGTTTGTTACAAGATCTACGAATGATAAAATTCAATGTGAAGATCTAAGGTGAAGATCAAGCGGTTAAACAAAAAGATGAAAGTTCCAAGAAAAGTTACAAGTTCCAAGGTAAAAGTGACATGGTTTACCGAGTTAAGAAATTTGAAGAAGATGATAGAACGATTGAGAAAAAAGGAAGGAAAATTGAATTAAGGAGATTAAGAGGAAAAAGTATGTCTATATAAGGAATGATAATTACAATTAGTGTAAGACTACTGGTGAATTTAATAGAGAAGGAAAGAAACTGAAGAACAATATTTATCAAGTAGAACAGAGAAATATAGATTAAAGAATCTATAGTCTGAGAAAGAGATCAATGGAGTATGTGATGCCAATATTCAATTGAGCATAAAGAATCTGATCCAAGAATAGTGAGTTGTTAATGATGATCATATTTTGTCATTAGTATATAAATGAAATGGTTTTTTAACCGTTGGTAACATGATCACTGAGTGACAGCAAACAGAGGTCACCAAAATAGATAAGTGCAGAGATCACCGAAAGTGTATTAGCACAATGATCACTAAAAGACAGTTTATAGTGAAACCCGAGATCATAGTTCATAGAGTAAACTAACAGTCAGTATATAGAGAAACCCAAGAACCATAATGTCAATAGAGACATCATTGAGGAAAGACTATAGAGAAACCTGAGCACCAGTCTACCGAGAGACAGTTTTAATTCTGAGAAATGTGGATCTGAGTTACACGTCAGATAAAACACTTGAGTTTTATATTTATCTTTATGCTTAGCTTTCAAACCATTTCTTGAGGGACAAGTAAAGCATATGTAATTGTTTTAATCAGTCTAACTAATTGTAAACATGCAAACTAGGAGATCAAGGTCAATTTGTAAACCTTTTATCATAGATTTATCATTGTAAAGCGTGAAACCTAAATAGGTCAATTCAATGTATAAATAGATGTGTAATAAATCAGAACAAGATGATGTGACAATGATTGTAGCCACAACAGACATCTAAAGGATCAAACAAAGAGTTTCATGCAGAAGGACACAAAAGATAGAATTCAGTTATAAAGAACAAGATTCAAGGCTACCAAGAAGAACAGAGGTATTAATCAACCACTATAGGTGATACATATACTTTGTGTACTTAAAGGATCTATATTCATAAATTCAATATTGCATACTATCATGTCAACAAGTATTTTTGACTACTCTCTAACAATTGTAGCAAATAGAATAAATCCTTTAAGAAGGTGGATTTAACAATCCTTATGTAAATCTCTTAACCGAGTGCATGCTTAACAGTGTTGCAAAATCTCTTAACCGAGTAGACCTAACCAGTCTAAAATGTTACTCCTAACAGGGTAATATCATCAGAAGTGATCACACTTGTAGCCTTAACTGGCACCTTCTATTCTATAGATAGTGAATCTTTGTGGGTTTCATCCCCATCGCATTTTTTACCTTCTAACAGGGTTTTTTTGCGTTACCAATTATTGTGTCATGTGTACTTATATTTCATGAATATTTCTATGAATTTTTACATGCAATTAAGTTTATGTTTTGATATTACATGCAGTAGGTAGAAAAGAAATATGGTCGGTAATGCAAGGAATTGATTACTAAGGATTAAAGGTTTAATTGATAAAAAGTTTTAAGGGTATTGATTCACCTCTCCCCTCTCAGTACACACCATTATATTATTCCAACAATTGGTATCAGAGCTAAATCTCTTATTTGGAAAATTTTAAATCACCTGAGAGAAAATATCATACAATGGAAAGGTATAATCTAGACAAGAATATTGAAAATAAAAAATTACAGATACAAATCTTCTATGAGAAATACAAAGAAGAAAGAATCAAAATGAGAGAGCTACTGGATGAAAGGAAAGTTATGGCATCTCGTAGCAATGAAACAGACTATAATTAAGAAGAGATACCTGATTTATTTGATTCATCATGATCTACATCTTGTAATACATCTGACACATCAGAAGGAAGTAGTACAAGTCTGAATGTAATCAATCAACATCTGAAAGAAAAAGTAAAGGTACTGCAAATCAGTCAAGAGACACATATGGTAAGATAATTGATGCATTGAATTATGCTAGACAAGCTGAACAAGAAAGAACATTAGCTATTGATAACCAGAGGAAGATCACTTAAAAGCTACAAGAAAGAGAGACTAAAATACAGAGACTTACTGAAAATCATCATGAGATCACCAATAAAATAGTTCTTATGAGTTATGAGGCAAACCGAGTGAACATAGAACTCAATGGGAAATTGGAAGCTATTGGTGAGCTAAGAGAAGAAAGTGAAAAACTAAAGTATGAAGTAAGGATTCTTAAACAACATAATGATATGATCAAGAAAGATGAAGAGAGTACCAAAATAATGGATGATTTTCTAAATGGACAAAGGAGACTCAACAATAATGCTGGTCTAGGGTATATCGAGCATGGATAATCATCAAACCAAGATGATAAAAAAGATGTCTACACAAATCCAAGACCAAGGAAGTAGTCATGCAATTAATGAAATTATTTTTTCATTTGTTTGCAAAGAATACTTTCGGTAAGAATACACTGAAAGACAGGGCAAAGAGAAAACCAAAAATGTAGATACAAGAGATCACCGAAAACTGCTAAGTACAAAGAAAACCGATGACACAATTTAGTGTGTACACCAAAAATGCAAAATGGAAAGGATAAAGAGGAACCCAAAAGTGGAAACTAAAAGCAATTCATAGTTAAAACTAAGAGAATAGTCATAGAGGAACCTGAGAGATAGTTCAAGAAGGAACACCAATAATCAGTCTAACTAACTTCAGAGCATAACCGACCATTAGAAACCAAAAGTCAGTTATAGCTCACAAAAAGTGGATCTAACCTCCACATCACATAAAATAGTCATGTTCTTTTAATAGAGTCTTGATTTTTTTTTAAAACCATTTATTTAGGGACAAGAAACATGAATGTAAGCACTTTAATCAGTCTAACTAATTTAAAACACATAGACTAGGAGATCAAGGTAAAGTTGTAAACCTGTGATCTTAGAGTTAACATTGTTTTACGTGAAACTTGATTAGGTCAATCTGTTTTATAAATAAAAGATGCAATCATTCATCATAATGTATGAGAGAGCTGATGTGAAAGGATATGAGAGGATGAATGACACATACGAGCACATCTATGGATCAGATTGAAAGTTTTAAGAAACCAAAAAAATAAAAGGTGAATTTAGCTATCAAGAACCAAGATTAGAGGCTACCGAGCATCAGAGGTATTATTCAATCACATTAGGTGACATAAGTATTCATGAAAAATTAAATGGATCTATAATCAGCAATAGGAGATTGCATACACCAGGTCAAATTGTAATTTTATTACATTCTAACAAGTGAAGAAAAGTGTAAAATCCTTTCAAGGAAGGTGGATTTAACAGTCCAACTATAAATCTCTTAACCGAGTGCACACTCAATAGTGTTGCTAAAGATTTTAACCGAGTAGACTTTAACAGGTCTCCATAGATACTCTTAACCAGATAGATCATCAGAAGTGATCAAATTGTAAGCCTTAACCAACCCCTTCCAATCTAAAGATAGTGAAGAATTTGTGGGTGCCATCCCCATCATAATTTTTACTTCCTAACAGAATTTTTCTGCGATATCATATCTTGTGTTATGTGTCAATTACTTTCATGAATTTTTCTATGAATGTTCAAATGTTTGATTAAGTTTATGAATTGATATATCTTACATAAAGATAGTATAGAACAGATAGTTTGATAAACATTTGATAACTTGAAGGATAAAGGTTAAAAGATACAAAAGTTTTAGAGGTACTGATTCACCCCTCCCCTCTCAGTACATACTTCCCATTAATTCCAACAATTAGTATCAGAGATAAGTCTCTTCTTTGGAAAAGCTTGAAGTCTTAAGAGAAAAGATCATACAATGGAGAAGTATAGACTTGACAAAAGTATTGAGAATAAGATGCTAGAAATTCAGATCTTCTATGAGCAGTATAAAGAAGCTAGAATCAATATGAAACAAGTGTTACATGAAAGAAAGATTATGGAAACTCACTGTAATGAAACAGATTATTATTAGGAAGAGATACTAGATTTCTTTGATTCTTTAGGATCAAATACAATAAAAGCATCAGATACATCAAAAGAAAGCATCACAAGCCTAAATGAAATCAATCAACATCTGGCTGGACAAGTGAAATCTTTGTAAATCAGTCAAGAGACACAGATGGTAAGAATGATTGATGTCATAAACAATGATAGACAAGATTAACAAGAAAGAACACTAGCTATTGATGATAGAATAAATATTATAGAAAAGATACAAGAGAAAGAGTCTGAAATACAAAGACTTACAGAGCATCACCATGAGATTACAAATCAGATTATTCTTATGAGTCAAGAGGAAAATAGATTGAATGTTGAAATCATTGAAAGAATAGAAGCTATCGGTGAGCTAAGAGAAGAGAATGAAAAGTTGAAACATGAAATAATAATACAGCTACAGCATAATGAAATTATCAAGAAAGCTAAAGAAAGCAATAAAAGAATGGATGATTTTCTTGAAGGACAATGAAGAGTAAACACCAACATCGGTCTAGGATTTACCGAGAATGGAGAATCACCCAATCAAGTTGATCCAAAGAATGTCTATGAAAATCCAAGACCAAGAAAGCTGACATGCAATCACTATGGAAAGAAAGGCCACACATCTAATGTATGCAGAGGCAAAATGAAAGGTATTCCTAAATCCACATCTTCATTCATAGGATTTTGTTATAAATGTAACAAGAAAGGACATAAAGCATATGAATGTAAGTCTAAGATGAAACAACCAAAGAAGGAAACCTACATGAACAAATAATGTCCTACTTTCAAAATGAATGGGCACACAACTCTTGAATGCTGGAAAAAAAAGCAAGCATGGAAGCTTAAAGGTCGAGAAACTCCCTATCAACCGAAAAGAGTCCGTAACCAGTATGTATGGGATTACAACACTTGGACAAATTGTACAGCATGTAGAATATTTGGTCACATTGCTGCAAACTATATGAGATAGTGGACAAGAAATTCTAGAGTCTATACTAACCCCAGAATGGGATGCTTACAGTGTCATAAATTTGTTCATCTCAAGAAAGACTGCAGAGACCGAATGACAGAGACCAACACTTATCCCAATGGAAAAACCATTGAAGACATCTGGAGAATGAGAGACAAAATGTGGAGAAGAGCTTCAAAAAATGATGAAGCTGGACTGAGCAATGCAAATAGGGACACCCCATCCAATGGATCCAGTGATATCATCACCCCCACCTAAGCAGAACAAGTAAGTATGGAACTGCATTACACTATGTATTATTTTACATCAGTTCCATAATATGTTGATAAAATGCCAAATTAGCATAAGTAAAAGATGCATCATAATAGTACTTGTTAAAATTTGTGATAACTATTCTATCCAGTAATACATACCAAAATCCATCAGTATACACTCAAAGCTCAAAATACCTACACTTATCGAGAGGCATCAGTTAACATGAGAAAGAAAAGTTGCTAGTGTAAACTGAGACTCATTGGTAATCAAGCAAAGTGAATGAGTTGTTTGCGCACAATACCGAAACCCGTTGGTAAAAGCAAAGAGATAAACAACCACCCCAAAATGTCATGTTGTCACTGAAGAGAAGTTAATGTTCAAACCGAAGAACCCCATCTTCAAACACCAAGGAGTGGTTGAGCATTAATGACTCACTTTTTAGGGCAAACACCTATAAAAGGGTGACAAAAGGGTTTCATTCTTCACCACGACCAGAGTAGAGCGACAAGAGCGAAAATTGATCAAACAAAAAATAGCATCAAAGAGTGACTTCAAACTCGACCCAAAGCACTCCAATAGATCAGTAACCACTATAGGTGTAAACATTAAGTTTCTACGACAACCAAGAACTCTATTTACACATTTTTTAGATTGCCCTAAATTTCTCTAAAACAATGGCCATGGCCTCAAGAACCACCAAATAGAATAACAACAAGAAGGATGAGTTTAAACTCATCAAGAACTCTACCTGTGAGGAACCTCACTACAAAATTTTCCTTGAGGTTGCATCACAACCTGACAATGTTGGAGCATTCTCGCAAATACCAGCTAGGGTTTTGCTTTTTGAAGTCTTGCGAGCTTACATCCACTGCAAGATTGCATAGTGGTGCAGGAGCACCTCTCCAAACACCTAAGTCCACCTTGGAACCAAATGGAGGTAGTGGATCTAAAGAATTCCTAAAATTAAATTGGGATTTATTGAGGCCAATAATGGCAATATCAAATAAACAATTTAATTTAAATATTATAAGTCCTAGAAGTCCTGGCAAAGGACTTAGGACCAAAACAATGTAAGGGTGGCCAATAGTGCCAAATGGGATCTAAAGTTGTTTTGGGGAGTCAATTAGGTCCTATAAGAAATAATAGATTAATTGGGATAGAAGTTAATAGGTTTTTAATAGTAATATGCAATCAAATGTAAGTTGGAAATTCAAATATTTGAATTCCAACGGTTATGAGCATTTAGGAGGGAAAATGGTGTTTTAATGTTTTTAGACTTAACTAAGCCTTCCAACCAACCCAGATTGGTTGAGGAATTTGATAGGAATTTTATTTAATTCTTGGAAGAGAGAATGGTACGGACTTGAGATGAAATGTACATATTTCTACTCAAAATGGCAATAAAATTCAGAATTTCATAACTTTCCATTGCATGTTTTGATCTCTATTTCATTCCATTGATTTTTTTGATGCTTGGAAGATATATTAGGGTTGTATAAGACATTTTTTTATTCTTTGAAGTATTATTGTTTCCATTTCAATCAATTTGGATTGACTGTACTTACTAAATCTCTATTTTTCTTAGTAGTTTTGATAAATTCTTCAATGTGAAAGCATCATTCCATGAATGTGATTGTTGTTTCTCATGGAATGATGCATATTTAACATGTAAAAAAATTTATTAACATTATATGTTGCAGAAGAGTTGATTTGATATGGTGATCACCAAGAATAGTGAAGAACACCTCATGAAATTGCTTGCTAGAGTGTAGCAGCAAGAGATCCAACTTAAGGAAGGCATGTTTTTGTTTGAGGTAGAAAAATTATATGTTCAATATGTGGTGAATCCTAAAGGAGAGGTTCTGGAAGTGAGTGGAAGGGTGAAAACTAGAAGGCCCTAGTTTTTGGAGCAATTTGGTGAGGGTATGATAGAAACCCCATAGGGAAACATGATATTGCCAAACCAATTTTATAATCCTTAGTTTTAGACCATTTCTAGACTCTGTGTAAAGTGGCATATCAGGGAAGCAAATAGAAATGGTACTTCCTTTGTAAATGCACCTAAATTAGCCCTCTTGTAGACAATGAACAGTCAGTTTTTGGGATAGTTGGTCCAAAGTACCAATACCAAATATTTTTATATGTTGTGTATAAGGATAATGGGTATCTTAATATGTAATTTATTTTGGAAGTGTGTTGGGAAAACTAAGAGTTATTTGGGAAAAACTCGCTGGTTAAGGCTACAAGGATAGAGAGCCTAGAGTGTGGATTGAAGGTAAGATCTTGGAGTAGGACTTCAAGAACCACTTGAAAATTTCTAGAGTCATATTTTAAGCCATTTTGAATCCCTATAATAGTAAGGGAGTTGGGAGAAGTCATATTGATAGGTTAGTGGCATATTGGCACTTGGGGTCACTTGGGTAAGGAACACCTTTGAAGAAACCAAGAACAATTTATTTATGAAATAACCCCAATCTAACCTACCTCTTTGCATAAATTGGTATTAGAGCCTAGGAGAATCCTAGGTGAAGGTTTGAGAATTTTCTTTTGATATATTTGCTTTAGAGATGTCAGAAGGAGAAGAAGAGGAGATCCCACAGAGGGTTACTAATGTTGAACTTGCTAAGTTGGTAAGAGAGCAGATGGCAGACAATAGAATGTTAAGAGAAGAAGTAAAGAGGTTGAAAGACCTTGTGGAAAAACAAGGAAATGAAGAAGACCATGAAGATGAGTAAATATTTACAGCAGCAAGAGAGGAACCTGTTGATCTTGAGGATGCAAGATTGGAAAGAATCTTGAAAGCAGTAAAGCTTGGGGACTCAAAGGTAAAAGTTGAACTTCCTATGTATGATGGAAGGATGGATGATGAAATTTTATTGGATTGGTTCAGTGCTCTTGAAAATTTCTTTGATTGTGATGATGTTGAAGATAGAATGAAAGTTAAGATTGTTAAGTCTAGAATGAAAGGACATGCATTATTATGGTGGGATAACTTGCAGGCTGACAGGATGAAGAAGGGTTGGTCTAAGATCTCATAATGGCCAAGAATGATGGAGAAGATGAAGGAAAAGTTCCTTCCTGAAGACTACAAAGTTCAGTTATTTAAGAGGATGCAAGGACTGAGACAAAAGGACATGGATATCTCAAGGTATATAGAGCAATTCCACAAGCTTGACATCAGGGCATCTCATGATGAAGATGTCGAAGAGAAGGTGGCTAGATATCTTGGAGGATTGAAATACAATATCCAGGATGAGATGAGCATGGCTACACCTAGAATCTTGGAGGAGTGCTTCAAATTGGCTATGAAATCTAAGGATAAGCTTAGGAGAAGGCAAGAGAGGCAAGGTAATCCAAGAGGACAAACAAGTAGGCAAGGGAGTGAATCCAAGCCAAGGGAAGAATGAGAAAGGAAAAGAGAAAGTCTTAGATCATAGAGGAGAACAAAAGGATGGTAGAGGAAAGAGTTTTCTTGGGAAGTGCTACAAGTGTGGTGAACAAGGGAATCCATTCTAAAAATGTCTTGAAAGAGAGGCTAGGAAGAATGAAAGGAGAGTCAATATAGCTCAAGAAGAGGAAGATACCAAAGACAAAGAAGAAAATGTTGTTCTAGAACCTTATACACAGGGAGATTTTCTCATGGTGAGGAAAGAAGCATACATGCAACAACAAAAGAAATCAAAGGTATCAATTTTCAGAACCAATTGCCAAAGTTATGGTAAGATTTGCAAGATGATAGTTGATTCTAGTTCTTTTGATAATTTTGTGTCTTATGAGATG
>MU223104.1:1793614-1807873 GCA_018584345.1 Thuja plicata
GTTTCATGGCTAGATCAGGTCTAGTTTTGAAGATATTGAAAATTTTCGGTATTGAAAACAGGGTACAGAAACTTTGAGCTCAGTTTTGAAGGCTTTAGAGGCCCCAGATGAGGTCGAAACTTGGGCTAAATGAAGCTTGATTAATTTAGGTGTTGTAGAGCGCTTCGTGGCATTTCCGAAATGGGGTATAATAGTCAATCAGGTCAACTGGTGATGACTTATGGTCTCTGAAAGTTGGGTCACCTGAAATAGCAGAAAATAATTTTCCTTCAAAAATTTTGTTCGGGTTTCAAAAGTTATTTTGAGCCGACTTTGATGTACTAAAATGAAAAACAAAATAATTCTAAGTTTGGTCAGCCCTAAGAGCTAAATTTCTGGAACCTTCTCGGGTGGTGGAAATTGCCTATATAAAGAAGGCCCGTAGTGTTGTCTTAGGCAGTTCAGGAGAGTTCTGGGTAGATCTAGGTAATAATTCGAGGCTTTGTCCTAAAGAATATTGTAAGGGGAATGCCCATGCAGCTTTGCATATTGTAATTCTGTAAGTTTGTAATTCCACATTTGTGGAGATAATAAGAAGCCCATTTTTTGTTCTTGCAAATTGTTGTTGCTTCTTTGTTTCTATTATGTGTTTGTGGAATTAAGGGGAGCACCCTTCATCAATGAGGTAAATATTGATCAAGCATCCAAGGAAATCGATGCATTGATAAATGAACCATTAGACAAGAAACAACCAAAGTTTAGAACTTATGAGGGGGCCAGATCAAGAATCAAATATGGTCTGGTTGTGAAGAAAATAGATAGGAAAAAGGATAGAATGGTCAAGAACCTAAAGAAAATACTATCGGTAACAAAAGAAGAAACCAGATAGGAAGAAGAAGCTGATAAGGAGGAAGAGACCGAAGACCAGTCACCCATCAGTGAAGCTAAATAAAAGAATGAATCCAAGGCCAAAAATTTAGATTCACCACCTCCTCCACCAGCAAAGAAGCCAAGAACCACATCTTCTTCTAGGACAAGAAGCCAAACAACTAAGGACTCAAGTCCTTCACCCTTGAAGAAAGGAAAATTTAGAACCTATAAGAGGAAACTGGCCACACAGAAAAGAGAGTCATCAAAGAGAATATGGTTCGTTCAAAAAAGGGAAGACATTGAGGACATCGAACAAGATGAAGGTGTAGAAGCATAAAAGATTAAGGTTCTAGAAAGAGTTGATGAGGTATGTAAATCTATTGCAAATTCATGATCTATTATAGATTCTAAGATCAAAAGATGGCTAAAACTGGATCCAGAAGATCGAAACAAAGTTGAAGATGACATCATTGCAAAGATGTACAAATTTAAGTACATACCAATTAAATTCAAAGGTAATAATGTACTAAGGGAACTCTTGGATAGATTATATGCCAGATGTACATTTTCATTAAAGAATGAAAAGGAGATAAGGGAAAGAGTACTTGTTTCTCTTATGCCTCCTGAATCCAAGAGGGAAGAAATTGATGAGATGATGGAGAACCATAAAAAGGAGTTCTCACCCAAGATGAGAGCCTACAAATTTATTGAAGGGAGGGTTATAGAGCTTGAAAAATAAAGTCACAAAACTTGGAGTAAAATACTCAATAGACCTATTGAGGAAGCTAGCCCTGAAAAAGACCTACAATAGCAAGATGATAATTAGGCAACTCAAGAACACATAATAATCAAAGATGTAGAAGATGAAACATCAGTTGAGTTAGATAAAGGTGAAATGAACACAACTGGTAACAAGAATGTGGAAGTTGCATATGAAACATGGTCGAACACAAATAAGGACAACATTGTGGATAACAGAGTCATTGACATAACCACTGACCCAACAGAAGAAATACAAAATGATGAATATGTCACTTTTACCAAGGATACAACCGATGAACAGGACACCATAATTGATACTTCACAGGTGAATGTACCAGACAACATACCAATATTGATGCAAGCCATCAATATACTTCAAGAGACAGACAATTCACTTGACAAAGAGTCAAGCATTCCCGAGGATGCAGTGGATGAAGAAAAGAAAGACAACACTGATGATCAGAAGGACATCAGAGACACTCAAACTATAACTGAAATTGACAAGGTTACAGAAGGAGAATCAAAGAAAATAAATGGAGACACAACTAAGAAGGATGTACATACAAAGATAGATGAAGTGCATAAGGACACCGATGAAGGAGATAAACACAAAGATGGCACTCCTGAGGAAACCCAAAAATTTGCTCTTGATAATGTAAAGGTTGATGTGGAGACATCTACAGAAAACCGGCAAGCTGACACCTAAACAAAGTAGAAAAAAGAGGCAACCCCACAAGTAACTTCATCTAGCACCACAGACAAAGCTGAGAAGATGGATATGGTTCTTCACTCAAGTGAAACTCAGAAGAAGAAGAAGGAATCCAAAAAGAGTAAGTTGGAAGTCACTCTAGATGAAATCATTGAGATCCCCAAATGTGACCCAACCACACTTGACTAAGAAGCACTGAAGGAATATGGTGAAATATGCCAGAGATAGGCATTATAGGAGAAGTTGAGGAAGCAGCACCGAGAATCCATGGTACTAGAAACAACTAGGGACATATTGCACCAGATTGATAAAATCAGCCAAGAAGTGATAGTAAACAAGGTAAAGCTTTCAGAATTCATAAGTGAATTAGATCCTATTATTGCTGAATCTATTTCCTTGATTCAACAACTAAGCATACTGCAGAAATTCACTAAGGAGCATGTGAAAACATAGAAAATTTAGATTTTGATCTAACTAACAGTGCTGAAAGCTTAACCACCGGAGACAATGTAATTAAGTTTCATTATCAAAAGATTATTGAAATAAAAAGGTTAAGGCAAGAACTGTGGGAAGAAGAAACTCAATTCAGGGAAGAGGTCACTGAGCTCTAGGCTCAACTTCTACCAAATCTGAAACTACTTCAATAGCATATCATCTCAGCAAGACAACTAATAGAAACCCCTGAGATGTATATAGTAGACAACATCTATGATATGCACTCAAGGATCACACTCGAGCACATGGCTCTAGAGAACCTGAAGGAACAATGGGAGAAGATGATGGAAGACATGAAGTGTTCACACTCTCACATTTTTGATAAGCTATAAGGTATACACATTTTTCCTTAATATCAAAAAAGGGGGAAAATATATGATATGTATAGATAGGCAACTATACAGTACTAAAAAAAGGGGGGGAAATAATGATATACTGAAATATACATAGGGGGAGTCATGAAATGACTAAGAATTATATATGTTGTACATACTTAACATTTTGTTAGTATTTTGCACATATCATTTTTTGATACTAATCGACGACACAATTTAGTGTGTACACCGAAAATACAAAATGGAAAGGATAAAGAGGAACCTGAAAGTGGAACCCAACAAGAAAGTCATAGTGAAAAATGAGAGAATAGTCACAAAGGAACTTGATAGATAGTTCAAGTAGGAACACCGAGAATCAGTCTAACTGACTTCAGAGCATAACCGACCATCAGAAACCAAAAGTCGGTTACAGCCCGCAAAAAGTGGATCTGACCTCCACGTCAGATAAAACAGTCATGTTCTATTTATAGAGTCTTGATTTTTTTTTAAAACAATTTCTTTAGGGAAAAGAAACATGAATATAAGTGCTTTAATTATTATAACTGATTTAAAACACATAGACTAGGAGATCAAGGTAAAGTTGTAAACCTGTGATCTTAGAGTTAACATTGTTTTACGTGAAACTTGATTAGGTCAATCTATCTTATAAATAGATGATGCAATCATTCATTATAATGTATGAGAGAGATGATGTGAAAGGATATGAGAGGATGAATGAAGCATACAAGCACATCTATGGATCAGATTGAAATTTTCAAGAACCAGAACAACAAAAGGTGAATTTGGTTATCAAGAACTAAGATCAGAGGCTACTGAGCATCAGAGGTATTATTCAATAACATTAGGTGATATAGGTATTCCTGAAAACTTAAATGGATCTATAATAAAAAATAGGAGATTACATACACTGGGTCAAATTGTAATTTTATTACATTCTAACATGTGAAGCAAAGTGTAAAATCCTTTCAAGGAAGGTGGACTTAACAGCCCAACTATAAATCTCTTAACTGAGTGCACACTCAACAGTGTTGCTAAAGCTCTTAACCAAGTAGACTTTAATAGGTCTCCATAGATACTCTTAACCGGGTAGATCATCAGAAGTGATTAAATTGTAATCCTTAACCAGCCCCTTCCAATCTGCAGATAGTGATGAATTTGTGGGTGTCATCCCCACCGTATTTTTTACTTCCTAACAGGAGTTTTCTACGATATCATATCTTGTGTTATGTTTCAATTACTTTAATGAATGTTTCTATGAGTGTTCACATCTTTGATTAATTTTATGAATTGATATATATTACATCAAGATAGTATAGAACAGATAGTTGGATAAAATTTTGATAACTTAAAGAATAAAGGTTAAAAGATACAAAAATTTTAGAGGTATTGATTCACCCCTCCCCTCTCAATACACACTTCCCATTAATTCCAATAGCAATCATTGTGGAAAACCATTCCACACATCAAATGTTTGTAGAATTAAAGATAAAGGTATTCCTAAATCTACATCTACATTCATAGGTAATTTTTATAACTATAACAAGCATGGACACAAAGCACATGAATGCAGATCTAAGGTGAAACAACCAAAGAAGGAATCCTACATGGAAAAATATTGTTCTACTTGCAAAATGCATGGGCACACATCTCTTGAATGCAGGAAAAAGAAAAGGCAAGCATGGAAACCAAAAGAACAAGAAAATGCTTATCAACCAAGAATAGTCAGTAACTCATATGTTTGAGATTACAACACATGGAAAAATTGCACAGCATGTGGTAGATATGGACACATAGCTGAAAACTTAATGAGGAAATGGATACAAAGGTCTAGAAACTGGACTAACTCTGGAATGGAATGCTTACACTATCATAGGGTTGGTCATCTAAGAAAGGATTGCAGAGACCGAGTGACAGAGGCAAGCACTTTTGCTAATGGGAACACTATTGAAGATATCAGGAGAATGAGAAATCAAATGTGGAGGAAATCTACAAGAAAAGATGATGCTAGACTGAGCACCATAGTTGGTGACACCTCATCCAATAGATCTGGTGATATCACCACCCCCACCTAAGAAGAACAAGTAAGTATGGAACTGCACTATACAAAGCTATATTTTACATTAGTTCCAATATACATTGATAATATGCCAAATTAGCATGAATGAAGATGCACTATGATATTATTTTTATAAATTTGTGAATCCAATTTCATTAGTCAATACATACCAAGAATTTTCGGTGTACATATAAAATCCAAGTTGTTAATGTAAACCAAGAATCATCGGTAATCATGTATAAAGACAATGAAGTCTTTGCTACATACTGAGCATCGTCGGTGAATATATGAAAAGTGCAACCAAGATGTCACTTACCCCAAGCATCATATTATCACCAAAGATGATGTTGGTATGTTACTCGAGTGACTCAGTCTTCAAACACCAAGAAGTAGGTAAATCATTTATTGCACCACTTAGGGAATCATCTATAAAAGGGAAATGGAAAGCTCATTCAATCACCAAGAGTTTAAGAACAAAGAGAAGAGTAAAGAACAGAGCGAAGAAGAGTGACCAGATTGTAGAGAGATTCACAAGCACATTCACGACTACTCTGACATATTCCCAGCATCTACAACAGATCAAGTGAGTAACTAAGACTCACCGAGAAAATAGATCATTTATGGAGAAAGCCCTAAATTCTACAAAATATGGCAACCACTTCACAAGTTTCCAGATCAAGAATGCAAAGGACTAAAATGTAAATCTGATAAAGAAAACAACCTATAAAGAACCCAAGTATAATTCTACCCCAAGGTTTCTTCACAACCTGGCGACGCTGGAGAGTTCTCAAGCATACCACCTAGGGTTTTTCTAGTCGAGGATGTACGAGCATATATCCACTGCAAAGTTGCAGAAATCAGAGATCTTGAAGTTGAAGAAGCTCACAAGAAGCTTTGCACAAATGGAAACATTAAGGATGAACACAAGCACATAGAGGTAAAAGGGTTAACAAATGCCCTAATGTTTTTGAAAGAGTTTAAAACTGAGTGGATTCCTATAGTACTCAGAAGAGTAAATGACACAAAAATGTGGTTGGATGAACCAAAACCAATCACCAAGGATGTAATACACGTAGTAACTGTTTATCCAGTAACCGATAAGGCCAAATCCCTTAAACATCCTACTCACCCTGAGATAGAAAATATGATAGGTGTAGTATGGGATGGAAGAGATTTAAAGTTTAATTACATCACTGATCTAGAAATGAAGTTCAGTGCATGTGTACTAGGATACAAGGTATTCCAAGCCAGCACACTGAATAGCATAGCATGTGGAGCAGTTGACACTGCCCATAAGATTGTGAAGAAAGGATTACACCTAGACCTATCTGAGATTCTACTGAAGCAATTGGAGGAGAACATGAGGACAATTAGGTGAGCAAGGACTAATTCATGTAAGTTCAGATCACTCCTCATGTGTACATTTTTCTATTTCCAGAACTTCTTCCCAACTATCAGTAATGTCAATTGGGACACTACCTGACTAGTAACAATACTAATCAGTGAATATATTAAGTCACTAGGGGACAATTTTACATCAGTCATGGATGCATACTTCACTACTTTTAATGATAGAATGCAGAAAAGAATGAGGATACCTAAACAACTAGTGGAGCAATATAAATATGACATTTGTTTCATAGTGGATACCAACACCACCTTAATAAAACTAGCTATACCAAGAACATCATGGTTAGCACCATTATATTATGAGATCAACATTGATCAGGCCACAAATGCTATTGAAGCATTATTGAATGAAGCAGTGGACAAAACATTGCCAAGATTTGGAAACTATGAGGAAGCTAAGGCCAGAATCAAAACATTCTTAGTTGTGAAGAAGATAGACCGAAAGAAGAACAAAATCATCAAAAAACTTGAGAAAAAAATTTTGATAGATGATAAGGATTCAGAATAATAGGTCACCAAGGGACATTCACCCATCGGTGAAGGTGAAAAATTGAGTGACTCTGAGTCTACAGAATCTGATGTACCACCACCAAAGAAACCAAGGACTACTGTTGCATCAAGAACAAGGAGTCAGACTACCAAAGATGTAGATTCCTCACCGGTGAAGAAAGGTATAGTCAATACCTATAAGAGAAAGCCTCAAACCAGGAAACAAGAACCAAGGCAAAGAAGAAAATACATCCGAGGTAAAGAGGACAAGGATGAAACTACACAGGATGAGAGTGAACAAGCACTCCAACCTAAAATGCACAAAGTTCCTAAGACAATTGATGAGATTGCTACATCAATCATCAAAATAGGTAGCATATAAAATTATAAGATAAGACAATGTCTAACTCTGAAACCCAAGGATCATATTAAGATAGATGAAGCCGTCATCAAGGTAATGATTGCATTCAAATATATACTTGTATAGTTTAATAAGATGATGCCACAAGAGCTTAATGAAATAATCTCAGCAAGGTGGACATATGCACTGAATACTGAAAAATAGATAAGGGAAAGATCCCTAGTTACAATTATGCCACCCGAGTCAAAATTTGATGAAATGATGAAGAAGCATGCAAGGAAATTTTTAGCTAAAATGAGAGCATACAAGGTACTCAAGGGCAGTTTAATAGAGCTTGATAAAGAAAGTGATGAAACATGGAATGAAATATTCAATCCACCTAAGGAAGATTCAATCCCTGAGAAGGTATTAGCTCTTACCGAGACCCCTCACAATGAAGATAAAGAGGCCACACCAAGCCCTGAACACATCTTCATAAATGATACTAATGACATCAATCTAGTTGATCTGAAAGCACAAGCAAGCAAGGCCATGAATGACATACCACAGATTCTTACAATCATTAGGGGATACTACAGATGACAAAATCAAAGATATAACTATAAGAGATATCACTAGAGGTGATCCTGTAGATGAAGTAAATAATGATGAAGATGTAAATGTGACCACCGATCAATGAGAAGAAAAGGAAAAAGAAACATAAGATGCTGCACAGGTCAATATACCAAGATAAATGCCTTTATTGATACAAGCTACCAATATAATCTTAGAAGAAAAGGAGAAGACACCTGACTATGATGCAAGCATGCCTGAGGATAAGGGTGATGGGGAGTAGAAAAGCACAAATGATTATTAGAAAGATACCAGTGGACAAGAAAAACAAAGTGATGTCAAGGATATCAAGGAAGAGAAAGTTGTATAAAAAGATAAGGTTGATGTAGAGGTGTCTACAACCAACTGACAGGTGAATATTCAGCAGTAGGATAAAGACATAACACCTCCAAAGCCTTCACCAAATACATCAGACCAAGAAAAGGAACTTACTATGGTACTGCATACAATTTCTTCCACTACAATTGCAAAGAAAAAGAAGAAGAGAAAAGCACCAATAACATTGGATGAAATCATTGACATACCATACTATGATCCTAGGACATTGGATCTAGAGTCACTTACAAAGTATGGTTAACTTTGTAAAAGAAAGGCACTTCAGGAAAAGCTTAGGAAGGAGCACAATAACTCCCAAGTCCTGGAGACAACCAAGGAAATACTATTGCAGAGTACCAGACACACAAATTGATCAAAGTGCACCTATACTTGATCAATTAGCAGCTCTTACTGATGTAATCAAATCACAGAATGTAGATGAGGACAAGGCAATAGAGGAATGTGCTGAGCAGAAGTGTAAATACAAGCTTACATAGAAAATCAGCCAGGAAGTGGCAGAACAAAAGGTAAAACTTTTTGAATTAGTTACTACTATAGAACCATTAATATCAGAAGTAGTAAACATAATTCAAAATTTGTGCACATTAAAAACATTCACTACCGAGTAGAGTGACAAGTGGGCCAAAATTAATGAAGATCTTAAGGCAAGTGCACAAGGTCTCACAACTCGTGAAAATGCATTCAAGTTGCATTATGAGAAGCTTGTGAAATCTAAATAGTTGAGACTAGAGATTCAAGAGGCAGAATCCAAAATCCAAGATGAGGTAACCAAGCTCCAAGCTCTACTACTATCAAATCTCACATTACTACAAGAACACATGACTTTGGCAAAAACACTAATTTTCACCCTGGAGATGTCTGTCACCGACAGTATCTATGACATTCATGCCAGGATAACATTGGAGCAAATGGCCCTGGAATACCTCAAAGAGAAATGGGAGAAAATTATGGAAGACATAAACAAATCTCATTCACACATTTTTGAAAAGATGTAAGTATTACACCTTTGTCATTATTTTCAGGAAAAAGGGGGAAATGATAAGAAAGGGGAAAATGATAAGGTGAAAGGGGGAAATATATGTATAAAATAAAATATATCAAAGGAAGAAATGTGTACATACAATACACCAAGGCATGCACATAGGGGGAGTCATATTGACAAGGTAAACACATGGTGTATATACTAAACATTTTAGTTTTGCACATATCAGTTTTTGATACTAATTCCAAAGGGGGAGATTGATGATCATATTTTGTCATTAGTATACAAAGGAAATAGTTTTTGAACCGTCGGTAACATTATCACCGAGTGATAGAAAATAGAGGTCACTAAAAGAGACAAGTGCAGAGATCACCAAAAGTGTATTAGAACAGTGATCACCAACAGATAGTTTATAGTGAACACTAAGAGCGCAGCTCATAGAGTAAACTAACAGTCAGTCTACAGAGAAAACCGAGAAGCAGAATGTCTATAGAGACATCACCAAGGAAAGACTATAGAGAAACCCAAGAACTAGTCTACTGAGAGACAATTTTAATTTTGAGAAATGTGGATCTGAGTTACATGTCAAATAAAATACTTGAGTTTTATATTTAGCTTTATGCTTAGCTTTAAAAACATTTCTTGAGAGACAAGTAAAGAATATTTTATTGTTTTAATTAGTCTAACTAATTGTAAACATGCAAACTAGGAGATCAAGGTCAAGTTGTAAACCTTTGATCATAGAGTTATCATTGTAAAGCCTAAAACCTAAATAGTTCAATTCAATGTATAAATAGATGTGTAATCAATCAGAATAAGATGATATGATGATGATTGTAGTCGCAGCAGACATCGAAAGGATCAGACAGAGAGTTTTATGTAGAAGGACACAAAAGATAGAATTCAGTTATGAAGAACAAGATTCAAGGCTACCAAGCAGGACAGAGGTATTAATCAATCACTATAGGTAATACATATACATTGTGTACTTAAAGGATCTATATTCATAAATTCAGGATTGCATACTATTAGGTCAACAAGTATTTTTGAATACTCTCTAAAACTTGTAGCAAATAGAAGAAACCCTTTAAGAAGGTGGATTTAACAATCCTTATGTAAATCTCTTAACCTAGTGCACACTCAACAGTGTTGCAAAATCTCTTAACCGAGTAGACCTAACCAGTCTAAAATTTTACTCCTAACAGGGTAAGATGATCAGAAGTGATCACACTTGTAGCCTTAAATGGCACCTTCCATTCTGTAGATAGTGAAGCTTTTCATCCCCACCACAGTTTTTACCTTCTAACAAGGGTTTTCCACATTACCAATTCTTGTGTCATGTGTACTTACATTTCATGAATGTTTACATGCAATTAAGTTTATGTTTTGATATTACATGCATAAGGTAGAAAAGCAATATGGTCGGTAATGCAAGGAATTAATTACTAAGGATTAAAGGTTTAATTGATAAAATAATTTAAGGGTACTAATTCACCCCTCCCCTCTCAGTACACACCATTCCATTATTCCAACAACTATTTTTTACAAATCAAAGTTTATTGTTGATTATCAATATTTGTAACAAAGAAATCTCTTAACCAAGTGGATTTAACCATCCTATTTGAAAAACCTAGACTTAGGTGACATTCCAAAAGAGTGTTTGAAGACCTCTAACTAGGCCACTCCTAACAGGGTGAAGATCATAATAGATCTGAGGTAAATCCCCTAATAGGGTCACATTTAGGAAATTTGTTTGTAATCTTTAACAGGATAAGTTCTTAACTGAGCGTACTTCAGAAGGGCACATTTTTATTATGGGTTACAATTCCCACATAGGTTTTTCCCAAATTGGGTTTCCTCACTAAATATAGTGCCAAATGAGTTATATCATGTGTTAATGAGTTAATATGATGTTGCTAAGTTTGAATGATTGGTTGTTGTTTATGTTATTTGGTGAATTGGTTGTATACCATATTCAGTACTTACCAAGTGAATTAGTGAGTTCAGTTTTAAGAGTTTAAGTTTGATTTGTCTGATTCAACCCCCCCCCCNTCCCCCCCCCCCCCCCCCCCCCGCTCCTCTCAAAGGGACAAAAAATTGGTATTAAATCTTTGTTACTCTGAAGTGATAAGTTTAAAGGACTTGAGTTAAGATCTAAAGATGTATAAGAGGGAAGCACCAAAGCCGAATAGGGATCATTTCTCTACAAGGAAAAGTAGAATGAGGTTGCATGTGTCTGGAGTAGGAGAATATGCACTTTACTATCTTGAGAATGAATATGTAGAACTAAATATTGCACCTTTAACTATCAATGAGAAAAGACAGAAACAAAAACACACACAAGTCATGATTAAGATTGTATCTACACTTACCGACAAGGAATACGATGATCTTGATGGTTTTAATAATGCAAAACAGATGTGGGATAAGATTTTTTTGACCTATGGTGGAGATCAGCATGTTCAGAAGGCTAAAGCAGAAAGCCTGAGAGGAGAATTTGACTCTATGAGGATGAAGGAAGGAGAGAACATAATATAATATAGTACAAGACTTAAGGATATTTTTAATTCTATTAGAGGAGCTGGTGGTATCATAACAAATGATGATGTTACAAGAAAAAATTTGAGAACC
This sequence comes from Thuja plicata, assembly GCA_018584345.1. Lineage (NCBI taxonomy): Eukaryota > Viridiplantae > Streptophyta > Pinopsida > Cupressales > Cupressaceae > Thuja > Thuja plicata. The sequence goes on from MU223104.1 coordinate 1,805,642, forward strand.
CTGCTACCGAGTTATGGTATTCATGTATCTTCTATACAAGAGCTGATATCTATACTCCAGATGACTATTTTGTTGGATGCCTATTGGTAAGTTAACTGCATTTGATCTTAATGATTTTCAAATTAGTGTGCCTATTATTTCTAGGGTTGAATCTTCATTTAATTCTACATTAAATATTGGAAAGGCTAGGAATGCTACTACTAGAGATGGTTACTTGAGCAGTGCTAGTGAGAAATTTTGTAGTTGCACTGAAGGACTTGAAGAGCTATTTACTGAATGTGATGAGAATGAAAGAGAATTTGAATCTTTTTTTGCTAGAATGCTACAAACAGGCAAAGGCAAATATCGAGGTAAGTTACCCTTGAAATATTTTAATTATGATAAAATTAGTCACTTTGCATCTAACTATCTAGAGAATGATAAGGATGAAAAGAAAGATAAGGACAAGAGAGAAAACAAATTTAGAAGATACAGAGACTACAAAAACAAAGGTAAGAAATCTTGTTATATTGCTAATGAAGGAAAAAGTAGTGATGATTCTATTGAGAGAAATGAGGGAAAAGAAGTTGTTTATGTTGCTATAAAAGATGATTCTGATGAAGAAGATCCTAGAGCCCTTATATCACAATTAAATAAGAATCAAACATGTATTATAGATAGTGGTTGTTCACATCACATGACTAGCGACACACTTAAGTTTATTTCCTTGGAAAATCATGATGGAGGTTATGTTAGATTTGGTAATGACTCTCCATATCCTTTGAAAGAAAAATTATCTATAATTATACTGAATAACACAAGATGTGATGATATTTATTGGGTTGAAGGATTAAAGTATAATCTATTGAGTGTTGCACAACTAAACAATACAGTTCACCGACTGGAATTTCAATATAGAAGAGTGAAAGTATTTGATGAGAAGAGAAACATTATTTCTACTGGAGAACAATCTAAAGGTAATCTATTTTATCTTGATACTTCTATGAAGAGTTGCCTATTTGATAAAATTGAAGATGTTTGGTTATGGCATAAAAGGCTTTGTCATGTTAATTTTGACAACTTAATCAAAGTGAGTAAGAAGAATAGAGTAAGAGGACTACCGAGACTTGAAAAAATCAAAGAATGCAAAGAATGTCAGATGGGTAAGATGACTAAATCTACATTTCCAAGCAAGACTTATGTTACACAATTAATTTTAGATTTAGTTCATACTAATATATGTGGACCGATGAGAACTCAAAGTTATTATGGAGACAAATATTTTATTTTATTTGTGGATGATTATTCAAGAATGATGTCTGTAATGTTTTTAAAAGAAAAATTTGATGCATTTCAAATTTTTAAGTGGTATAAGGCTCGAGTTGAAAAATAAATTGGAAGACAGTTGAAATGTCTAAGATCTGACATAGGAGGTGAGTTTACTTCTGATGAGTTTACATTGTTTTGTAATGACAATGGAATCAAGAGATAGTTGTCAGCACCAAGGACACCACAACAAAGTGGGATTGTTGAGAGAAGAAATAGATCAATTGTTGATTGTGCTAGGACACTGATGATTGAAAAAGGAGTTTCATATCGGTAAAAGCACAATAATCTGTCACCCTTTTACAAAGGAAAAGGATGACAACACCAAAATTGTAAAACTTCAAGGGCATAAAATTCACATTTCTGTTGAGAATTTGAAGATGATGTAAACTAATGAAATGTGTGAAATAGGCTAAATTATATGCCTATAATTTTTTTAAAAAAAATTGAACCAAAATTAATATGTTTTTTGAAATTTTAAGGTCTATTTTTCATTTCGTGAAAAATAATGTAAATCAGGGAGTTTACTTCCCGCCAAATCATTATAAGTAAAACATTAGTTTTTCCTCCAAGTTCAGAATATGTTTTAGATGACATGTATAGCTAGTGCCCATAAAAAGAAAGAAGTGTTTTTGATGTATACTTTGCCCGTTATAAGTATTCAAAGTCAAACTTAGTTGAAATCAACCGTTTTTGTCTCCCTCCATTTTTCCCCTATCAAAACTATACCAAAAACCAAATAAATTACATATTATTGAAGAGGACTCTCCTCTCTAGTGTTATCTATGATTTTAAATTTCTTTTGAATTGATTTACTATTTTTTTATATTATCTGAATCAACGACTTCCAAAAGCTTTAATAACCTACATGCATCTTTTAACAAATTTGTTCAATGTTATGTAGTCAAAATAATATAAAAATTATAT
>MU223104.1:1814921-1835615 GCA_018584345.1 Thuja plicata
ATATTTTTAGTTTACGTTATGGTTAAATTATATGATTTTACCTGATTTAAAGTTTACACGTATAAATGTTTCAGAATTTTGGATTTGGGTTTGCGTTTATGTTTCAGAATTTTGAATTTGGGTTTGCATTTATGTTTCAGAATTTGAGTTTGCATTTGCGTTTATGTTTAGATTTATATTCAACCTAAAAAAATTCATTTCTAGAAAATGAAGAAAAAACAATTATATTATAATGCTACATAAAAAAAAATCATTTTACACATATGCATAAATACAGTAAAACATTTAAAAAAACAAAAAAAAAGGGGGACCTACCTGATACTCGGTCGAGTAGTCACCTTCATCCCACACGCTTAAATCTATCCCCTCAAAGTGCAAATGAGGGGCTAGTGGGCTATTTTCTTCATTTTAAAATGATTGGTATACTCGGACGAGTACCTCTCGGCTGAGAGTCCGAAGCCACGTAGGCGCCACTTAGTGCCACATGGCGCCGCATGGCACCCACGATGACTCAGTCATGTTAGACTCGGCTGAGTTATACTCAGCTGAGACTAAGACAAATTTGTGCCCCAAAATGTCCTCAAGGGTGACAGATTATTGTGCTTTTACCCATATAACTTCTAGAGGGAAGTTGTGACTATTGGTGTTTATACATTGAACCAAGTACAAATCAAGAAAGGTACCGACAAGACACCTTATGAAATCTGGTATGATCACAAACCTAATGTCAGTTACTTTAAAATCTTTGGGAGGAAACCTCATATTCTGAAACATTCTAGAGAAGGAAAGTTTGATTCAAAAGGAGATGAAGGGATATTCTTAGGATATTCTACAAAGAGTAAATATTACAAATGTTTGAACAAGGTTACTAAAAAAATGATGGAAAGTGCAAATGTGAGAATTGAGTAATTTGAAGGAAGGAATGAAGAAGACAATAAGAAGGAACCTGATGATTATGAGAAGTTTGTATATGTTCAACATGATGCACCTAAAACTTTCCTAAGAGAACCTACCGAGGAGGAAGATGAACAAGAAGTTCCACAATCAAATGTTGATATTGATGAACCGAGAAATACCGAGCCTATTTTGGAAAACTATGTGAGAAGGCACCATTCCCCAAGCAAGATTATTAGAAATAACGAATCTAGAGTGATGACAAGGAGCAAGGCCAGAGAAAATACATGTTTTATATCTTCATTTGAGTTGAAGAAAGTTATGGAAGCACTAGATAATGAAGATTGGATCAAAGGTATGAAGGAAGAGTGTGATCAAATTGAGAAGAACAAGACATGGAATTTAGTACCTAGGCCTAAAGAAAAAAATATGATTTGTACTAAATGGATTTTTAGAAACAAACTAAATGAGCATGGAGAAGTTATCAGAAATAAAGCTAGATTGGTTTGTAAAGGTTATGCACAAGAAGAAGGAATTGACTATGGAGAGACTTTTGCACTTGTTTCTATTCTGGAATGAATTAGAATGCTTCTATCATATGCTTCTTGCAAAGGATTCAAGGTATATCATATGGATGTTAAGTCTGCATTTCTTAATGGGATACTTGAGGAAGAAGTATAGATTGAGAAACCTGAGGGATTCATTGAGAACAAAAACAAGAACAAGGTATGTAAGTTGCATAAAGCTTTATATGGATTGAAACAAGCACCTCGAGCATGGTATGAGAGACTGCACTCTTATCTAATCAAAATAGGATTTCAAAGAACAACTGATAACAATAATGTTTACTTGAAATGTGATAGTGATAATAAAGTTTTGATTGCCGAAATTTTTGTTGATGATATTATATTTTGAGGCAATGACACTTTATGTAAAGGATTTATTGATTAAATAAGAAAAGAGTTTGAGATGTCAATGATTGGAGAGATTAAGCTCTTTCTAGGTCTACAGATACAACAAGTTACAGGAGGAATCTATATTACACAAGCCAATTATATCAAAGAGATTCTTAAAATTTTGGTATGGAGGATTCCAAACCTGTTGGAACACCGATGGTTATTGGATGTAAATTATCTAAAGAGGATGAAACAAAAGAGGTGGATAATACTCTTTACCGATCCATGATTACTAATTTTCTATATATTGTTCACAGCAGACCTGATATAGCACATGCTGTTGGAATTGTTGCAAGGTTTTCTTCTAATCTAAAGGAAACACATATGTCTATAGTAAAAAGAATTTGAGATACTTGAAAGGAAAAAAATATTTTGGTTTACTATACAAGAAAGGAGGTAATTTTGATCTGCAAGTATACACTGATGCAGATTGGGCTGGAAATGTTGATGACATAAAAATTACTATTGGAGGTGCATTCTTTCTAGGTGAAAGAATGGTTACATGGCTGAGCAAGAAACAAAGTTGTATTTCACATTCTACTACTGAGGCTGAATATATTTTTTTCTGCTATGAATTGTGCAAACATAGTATGGATTAAACAATTACTTGAAGGTATGAAAGAAGAGATCACAAGTCTTGTTACTATTTTTGTGATAATACAAGTTCTATTAACATATCAAAGAACCCGGTTATGCATTCAAAGACCAAGAACATTTCTATCAAGTATCACTACTTGAGAGAGCAAGTTCAAGAGAAAAATGTGAAGTTGGAATATGTGAATTCAAAGGAACAACTGGCTGATATCTTTACAAAGCCAATACCTAAGGATGCTTTTGAGTATATAAGAGGTAAATTAAGGGTTTATCCCCTATCCAATATTCACTAAGGAGCATGAGGCATGCTGCATCAATTCTATATTTCATTAGAATATCTATTTATGAATTGATGTTAGTATGCCATACTTTAGGTGATTCCTGAAGTTGTGAAAAGATTTTTGTATGTAATATTTCATGAGTACATGTTAGGTATAATCCACTACTAAAACAAGTTTTCAGGGGTATGAATTTTTGGCATTGTTGTCAAATAGGGAGAAGAATGAATTGATGACATTTATCTACAAAGATACATTGAGGGAGAGGAATGAATTGCTAATATTTACTCATGAAGGAGATTTAGAATGTATGTTACAGAAATAGAAGATTTCTCCAAGAGGGAGATCCAGTTCAGAGAGATCAAAGTGGAAACAGATGTATCAACTCAGAGGGAGTAAAATAATGTATTTGAGAGATGCCATCATCAATTGCTATAACACTATTATATTGGTTTCCATCAATGCCAAAGAGGGAGATTGTTGATTAACTGATGAATATCTGATGGAGATGATGAAGACCGAGTGATACTGATTATCATGATTGTAGAAATGGTTAGATCAGTTGTTGTTTTGTCATTGATGTCAAGTAATTGATTAATTGATTTTTATTGTGTTACCATATCTTAAGAGGATAATTTAAATGGGTGAAAAATAAATATCATGCAATGATGAAGTAATGATGTTATAGTTATTTTCTACTATATATTTGATGTTATCAAATCGGTACATTTGATTGATTATGTTGGGAACTCCAATGAATTAAGTTATGACTGAAAGAGATACTTTACCAAGCTAGACTAAGCGAATCAATAGAATGTTATGTGAGTCGGTTATAGTTACTGAGCACCGAGCACCGAGAATGAGTTAGACACTAAGCAGTGAAGGAATCAGTTACCGAGTTGCAAAGAAATTTTTACCGAGTATAGTATACTGATATTAAATGATGAATTAATGTGAAGTGATGATGAGATGGATGAGTAAATGAATTAAATGAAGTTTGTTACAAGATCTACAAACAATAAAATTCAATGCGAAGATCTAAGGTGAAGTTCAAACGGTTAAACAAAAAAGTGAAAGTTCCAAGAAAAGTTACAAGTTCTGAGGTAAAAGTTACATGGTTTACCGAGTTGAGAAATTTGAAGAAGATGATCGAACATCTGACTGCAAAGGAAGGAAAATCAAATTAAGGAGATTAAGAGGAAAAAGTATGTTTATATAAGGAATGAGAATTAAACTTAGTGTAAAGCTACTGGCAAATTGAATAGAGAAGGAAAGAAGCTAAAGAACAACATTTACCAATCAGAACAAAGAAAGACAGCTTAAAGAATCTACAGTCTAAGAAAGAGATCAATGGAGTATCTGATGCCAATATTCAATTGAGCATAAAGGATCTAATCCGAGCATAGTGAGTTTCTAATTTTTATAGATCAAAGTTTACTGTTGCTTATTAATATTTGTAACAGATAAATCTCTTAATCAAGTGGATTTAATCATCTTATTTGTAAAACCTAGACTTAGGTGAAATTATAAAAGAGTGTTTGAAGAACTCTAACAAGGCCACTCCTAACATGATGAAGATCTTAACAAATCTGAGGTAAATCCCCTAACAGGGTCACATTTATCAGATGTGTTTGTAATGTTTAACAAGATAAGTTCTTAACCAAGTGTACTTTAGAAGGGTACATTTTTATTGTGGGTTACAATTTCCACAGAGGTTTTTCTGAAATTGGGTTTCCTCATTAAATCATGTGTCAAATGATTTATATCATGTGTTAATGAGTTAATATGACGTCGCTAAGTTTAAATTATTGATTGTTGCTTATGTTATTTGGTGAATTGGTTATTTACTGTATTCAGTACTTACCCAGTGAATCAGTGAGTTTAGTTTTAAGAGTTTAATTTTGATTTGTCTGATTCACCCCCCTCTCAGTGGGACCAACATACACTAATGCACATGCATAGTGAATTATGAGACAACCATTCATATAATTACATACTACTTACATGTGATAATTATAATGTTTTTTTAGATGCATACATGTGGACTCGATGATGTTGTCAAAAAGGGGGGTGGGGGAACACTGGCACTCCCATGCACACTTTGGCCATAGATTTTGACCATAATCATTAGATATTAATTTAGTATTTCATTCATTTATAAATTAAATATAATCAACTATAGTAAATGAACTTGCAAAAAAATACATTTGTGTTAATGCCAAATGTTACATTGATAAATTCATCATTCGTCAATCCATCACCAATTGCCTCCCCAGCATCGTCAATACTATATGTGCATACGACTCTACATGATTAACATAAATAGGGTGGAACTCAATCCCACAAAGACTCACCCATATCACTCTGGACTAAAGGATTAGTGCATTATATGAGGGTCTGAGTGAGCGCACTAATGGTGGATAGTGTGTCCACCTCAATATGTTCCTTCACAATGCAAAGAACAGTAACGTGTTGGACCTCTAGTTTGGTAGTGACCATCCTAACTATGTTAGGGTCACGTTGTGCCCCTGCTATCAAATTATGACCCCCCACCTCTACCCTGGAATTCTAACATATCAAAATAATTTGGGAACTCATTAAGGACAAACTCACAATAGAGTTTCCTCAAAAAATATAATGGAGCCTCGTCATTAATAAAAAAAGAAGGGCTATCAAAAACCATCCACCATCTATCCCAAACATTACTTTTAATTCCTTCATGGTTGCACCAATGGATGGAAAACCCCCTACAAATATTTTTAAGTCAAATTCATTTTAGGATTTGTAAAGAGCTTAAATAGGTCACCTTTGTATATATTTTTATTTTTTACTTCCTCATATGATAATTTATTTTCATGGTATTGTCTTTGCTCCTCTCTTTTTCTTGACCATATATTTAGTTTCCCACTAACAACACCTACATGGTTCAAAATTTATTCTAATAAAATGGAAATTAATGCCCTTTCAGAATTTGTTTCAATAGATTCTTTTAGCCTACCAATCAAAGACTCCAATTAAATTTTAGTGTTCTCTGTTTGGTTTAAAATATTTTGGTGTGTCTCTGGTGTAATTTTTTCAATTGATGGAGGTGTTTGAGGTGGATTTTTTCATTAGATTCATCATGAGGAGGTTGAGGTGGATTTCCTAGAGGTTTCTGAGGATTTTTTGGACGTGGATTTGCATTTTCTGAAAGTATAAATAAGAATTAATTTAAAACCTTATTTTAATAGATATTTTAACAAAAGAAGAAGCTAAAAATGTAAAATAACTCACCTATTGAACCTCCTTGATGTCTTGGTGGTATTCCTAAGATGATCAAGTGTATAATTGGATATCATAGTGTTCTTTAAATTGTGTATGTCCTTCCAAAATAGTGTTTTTCTCCTCCAAGTTGCGATTGCAAAATAAAATGGCCACCTAGGGTTTAAATTTTATATTTTATATTTTTTTTGTCATATGGAATATGTCATATATGGAACACACCATATATGGTGTATGCCATATGGCTTGGTATTTCCAAGCCACATGGTTCGGCATACCAATCTATATGGTGTTCACCATAAATGGTGTGTGCCTTATATGGAAAACACCTTACACTTTTGGGGGGACCAAAAAGATGAGTGACATATTTTTGGTCCCCCGTCTTTGTGAACTTACCCATCATTTAATCAATATAATTTTTACATTATCTATCTCCTTCCCAATTCTAAGAAACAAAGGAATAAAAAATCCAGAGAGCATAGATATTGCATTGATACACTTTCAATCAAGTGGTATCAATCATATTCATCTTGAGGTTGTTTTGTGTTCAACCATGCCTTAGCATTAGGGGATTGGACTCCATACTTTTATACCCTTTTCTTGTTGCAGACCTATCAATAAATATAAAATCACTTATATTAAGCATGCAAAATTATGTATTAACTTCCAAAATCTTTATAGTACATGAATATTTTTAACATGTTTTAATATCACCAAACCTTATATTTTAAGATTAGTGCACTATTAATTAAAATAATGAAAATTATATTTGAATAATGAAATAAGATACTTTAATTATTAATTAAGAACACTTAATTCAATTAGGGTATCACTAAGAATTATTACCATAAGGAAGTTTTTATTAAGGGTCAAATAGGTTTTGAAGGGACTCAAAACCTTATATAGAAAATGCTACCATCAACAAATAATTAGGAAACAACTCACAATAAAAGTAAAGAAAAAATATAGCAAAGCAATAACTAATTAAATCTTTTAAAATCTTTATCTACTTCATCTTCAATTTGGGAGACATTCAGAGATATTTTTATGTCTTGTAGATTCTAGTTTGATTGTTCAAAATCTCTTTTGAGATGACCACGTGTTTGAGTGTTGGGCCCTTTTTCCTCCTTCAACAAAACCTATTCACCCTTATCCAAGTCATCTAAATCCACAAATTGCATCTTGGCCTCATTAATTTTCTCAAACTTCCCAATCATAACTTTTATACTATCAACATTTCTCTTAATAAATTTCTAACGAAAGTTAACCAAGGTGATGATATTGTCATTTATTTTCTTATAATTCATCTCCAATCTGGAAATTCTCCCATTATAGTCCCCCACCATATACTCAAAATCTTTAACAAATTTCTCAAGAGAGACAACCTAATTTTTCCCTTCCTTTTCAATCCATAGATCACCCTGAGACCAAATATGTTCAAAATGACTTTGAAGGTATCAAATCTTAATGTTAATATCATTCAACTCATTGAAAAAATACCTTTGCAACCTGAAAAAATCCACCATTGCATTCCTAGCCACACCAAGAGATAATTGGGGATATTTTTTCATAATTAAGGAGTAGAGAATCTTTTTCCAATTCTATAGGAAATTAAGGTCATCCTTCCTTTTCAATCATTGGAAGGGAGTTGCTCGAGCTCCTTTGGCTATTGTGATCAATATCCTTAGAAATAGAGTAAATAGGGGAGGTCTTACATTTTTTACCTTTTTCTTCTTACCATATTTCTTCCCTTTATCCTCCAAATAAGAAAAATAAGTATATTCTTCATCCTTCATTTGACACCATCCTCGTAAGTATACAAGTTATCCAAGCCCTCTAACTTTGAGTTATCTTTTTTAGATTTCTCCAAAATAGGGGATATCTTAATCTTACCTTTGGAAAACTATAAATATTCCATTATCAACAAAATTAACCCTTCATGTAAGATAGGATTCTTAGGGATTTTTATATAATCCCTAATGCCCACTCTCATTAAAGATATGAGATATAAAAGAAAGGAGTTCCTATCACTATGTCTAAAATAGTTGAGAAGAACAAAATGATGCCCATAAACAATAATATATTGACCATCAAGGGTAAAATTCTAAATGAGAACCTTCAGAACCACTACCCACATTGGTTTGAGAGATTTCATTTTGTATCCACCATTAGACTATTTCATCAGGTTCTTTCCCTATTTCCATTTTTATGAAATTATGCGTTGTCGTATCAGTAAACTTTCAATCCTTAAGAAATTTATTTCCTTCCATAGAAATCCCACTAACACATGCAATTATGTTTTCTATGATGTTAAAATTTTGTCCATACACCATTACCTTCCCATATTCCCAGCCTTGGATGACCATTTTTCACAAATTGAGATCGAACCCATGAATTCATTCAATGTAAGGTGAATTATAGAAAATTAATGTTATTTTTCTTCACTTCTTCACAAGTGATTGGCCCCAAACTATTCCTATCACCTCCCATGGCTAAAACCCTTCCATTCATAGAGTGTCTTGCCCCACTAAAAGCCTTGATTATATTGATAATCACACCACAAAGTGTGGTAATTATGAGCAAAATCAAAAATAAATTACACATCATCATGAAAAGTAAGGCCCACCACCTAATAATGTTGTCAGTCATAGGATATTAATTCCTTATTTTGAGTTGGTAGCATATCCCCCATTCTCTACTCCATTTTATTATTATTGTGAACACCAATATTAGCAAGGGAGTCAGCAATACCATCACCTTCCCTAAATATGTGAGATATATGGACTTTACCAAAAGTGTTTATAATAGAAATATAGTCCTCTATCCAATTCTCAATGGTCTAACTAGGCCTTTGTAATCTTTTAAGCCATTTTATAATGTTATTATAATCTCCTTCAATCCAACTTGTTTAATGTTAGATTGCTTGGAAAGAAACAAACCACGATAGCTCACAATAGCTTTAGAAAGGTGATTCATTTTATTTACCAAGGATAGTGTCACCACTAAAATAAATCTACCATTTTCATCTCTCAACACTCCCCCACAACTAGCTAGCCAAGGATTTCCCTTAGCCGCCCCATCAATGTTGACCTTAACCCAACCAAGAGGGAATTGACAAATAATATTATCTGTATATGCTTTAAGTTTTTTTATAGGAATTGAAATATCAAATTGAAGATTCCATCTATGAGAAACCAAAAAATCAAATATAGTTAGCAAGACTCTAGCCTTAGGTTTGCAAGAAGAGACCCCAAAAATAATTTTTTCCTTGATAGCTCTACAAATTTTGGATGACACCACATCAACACTAGGGCAAGTCTATAAACACTCAGTTGTTTATTTATTTCCAAACAACCCAAGCCAAATGAGGAATGATGAGGGAGAAAAGGAAAAAGAGGGTTGAATTAGACAAAGGGGAAACCCATTGGCCTAAAAGATAAAAAATGGAGTAGAGGATGACCTAATTCACACTCCAAAGACCTAGGATATGAGACCAAGCATTTCATACATAATAAAAATACAAAAGGATTTGTAGAGAAATTTCATAGTATTTGAAACAAAGGAAGCACCTGTTAATGAGAGAATGACCCCTTTTGTATAAATTATCCAAATTAAGAACCTTATTTTGAAGGAAGATCCAAAAAAAATATTACTTTTAAGAATTAACTTAGAGTTCCAAAATCCATCCCAAAAAGTTGGAGGAGAAATAGGATGATACAAAAGAGAGATATCTGAGGAAACCAAATAGCAACCAGAAGAGGAGGTTGCTCACAGCATCTTGTCAATGGAGGAATTCTACAAAATACAAATCAAATTTAGTATGCATTGGAGAAGTGAAATATCCTTGAAAACCACTATCAAATCCTTCCAAGAACTATTTTGAATAAAAACTCCCACAAGATCCCAAATTTATTAATAAAGTCATTTATAAAGGGTTTATGGATCAAATAATTAGATAAACACTCACACCCCAACCAATGTCATCCCAAAACTGAATTAATCTTCTAGAGCCAAATTTCCATTTTGTACCTTTATAAATGATAAATTTTGATAGCTTCATATGGTTCCAAAGCTAAGAGACAAAAGTAAGATCCCTCAACCTTAAGAAGGTAGATAAAGAGGTGGAATCTTGTAGATATTTGTTGCATATGACAGAGCTCCACTCACTTTTAATATGAAAGAGTCTCCAAATTTTTTTTGCAGGCAAGATTAATTTAAATTCATTAATACGTCTCAAACTAAAGCCACAATATTTATTATATTTACAAACAATTTCCCACATCACAAGAGGAATGTTTTTTTCTCTTCATTACCAGACCATGAAATTATTTATGAATCCTTTCAACTACCTCCACAAATTTTTGAAGTATTTTAAAGACGCTCATCACATAACCTAGAATATTTTGAAGAGAAGCCTTTAGCATTGAACCTTTCCAACCTGACTTAAGAGGGATGATTTCCAACCATCTAAGTTTGAGTTAAAATTGTCAATGAGATTCCTCTAGAAAGTATTTGGAACTTTACTACATAAAGGAAGTCAAATATATGTTGAAGGAAGAGGCTCAATTTTTTAGTCCAACACATTATTAATCTTCCTTTGTCTAACCTCGGGAGTATAAAGGAAGAAAATAGAGCTCTTTTGGAGATTTACCTTTTGACTAGAGGAAAATTCATACGTAAAAAGGACATTCTTAAGGTTATGAGCTTCCATAATAGAGGAGTTCCCAAGAATAATGGTATCATCAAAAAATTGTTGATGAGAGGAGATAAACTTGTGAGAGGAGGGATGAAAGACCTTAACATACCAATAGAAATTATATTTTGCAAGTATATGACAAGGACTTCAACCATAATGATAAAAAGAAGGGGTGAGATGGGATCCCCCTATCTTAGACCCCTAAAGATTATGAAGAAACCAAAAGGAGAGTCGTTAACAATCACCAATGATTTATAAATATACAAGAATCACTAAAAAAATTCTTGAAACTTCTCCTTGAAACCAAAATCTTTAATAAATTTAATAAGGAAGCTCCAATTAAATTTTTCACCATATTTCATTAGATTTGATTCAAGAAAGAAACTAACCTTTTGTTCTCATGCAAAGAATGAATATTCTAATGAAAAATCATAATAAAATCTAAAATTTGGTGCCTAGAAACAAAATTGTTATGTTGGATGGTGATAATTTTAGGCAAGATGTCAACAAGGAGAGCTAAAACTTTGGAAAAATAATTATACACAAAATTGCATAGGCTTATGGGTTTGAATTTGTTAAAGGAATCAACACTCGGATTGTTAGGGATTAGATAAATAAAAGTTGAATTCAATTCCTTAAGTATCCTCCTCCTACAAAAGAAATCTTCAACAACTACACCCATATCATTAGTTTTGATACTATAAAGATTGAAAAAAGAAGATGGGAAATCCATTGGGTCTAGGGGCTTTATTACCTTTAAAAGAGAAAACAAAAGCTATAATCTCCTCAATTTAAGGAATATAAACCAACTTATTATTTCTATCTTCATCAATCATGTTATGATTGGAATCAAGGAAATGTTTTTATTAATCTCATCTGAAGGGCCCTCCTCAGATAGAAAACTAAAGAAACGCATCACAAGCTCACTCAGAATCTCCTCATTTTCAATTTGTAAGCCTTCTTTCATATTATGAGAAATCTTGTTGGAAGCCCTATGTTTGAGAGTAGAAATGTGAAATAATATAGTATTATTATCTCCAAACCTCCACCAGAGATTCATTGACCACTAGTTTGATAACTCCTCTTCTTTAGCAATACTATCATGGATTTGGATCAAAATCCTATTAACCTGAACAAGGAAATAATTAGAATATTGTTCCTATTGTATTTTCCTCTAACTATCCTAGAGGTATAGCTAAATAGTATCTTTATGCACAAATATATGACCAAAGGAATCTTTATTCCATTCTCTCACTTTATTCCAAAGAATCTGGGGAGAAGCATATAGGAAAGTGATTCGAGCCAATTCTAGAGAAGGCCAAAAGATATCATAAAAAGTACAACAAGCAGTTAGGAGAAATAAGAGCTTTGTCCAATCTTACGTAAATAAGACTATCTCAAAATCACCAATTAGTCCAAATATAAGAGGGTCCATGAAGATCCAAATCTATCAAAGTGTGATCTTGAATAAAATCCATCAAATAAATCTACTATCTAGAGAAACCTGGGAGCCCCCAAAATTTTCCTCTTGAGACAATGGAGTATTAAAATCACCTATGACAAGCCAATTATCCTCATTATGAAGATTTATGAAAGCATCTAATGATTTCCAAAAGTTTCTCCTTCTAAATTTGTTATTAGGGGTATAGATATTAGATATGATCGAAGAAAATCCATCTTGAATATGAGTAAACTTAGTAGCTAAATGATTTAAAGTATCCTCCCAAATAGGCTCTCCAAAAGTAGTTTTCTTATTTTAAAATATGGAAATTCCCCCTAAATCCCCATAAAAATTACAATGGTGAACACCATTATCCTTAAAACAAATATTATATAACTTCATAAGCTTATTACTGTTGGACTCAATGGGAAGTAGTACTGAGAGGGGAGGGGTGAATTAGTACCTCTAAAAATTTTAACACTTTACCCAATTTATCATTAGTGATCATTCAATTCTGATTTACCAACCATTACTATTATTCTTTCTTATGTAGACATTGTGTGTTAACAATCTTTACAATCATCCATAGAAACATTCATGAAATTAACAAGCACATAACACAAGATATGATATCGCAGAAAACTCTTGTTAGGAAGTAAAAACTGTGGTGGGGATGACACCCACAAAACTTCACTATCTACAGAATGGAAGGGAGCTGGTTAAGGCTTACAATTTGATCACTTTTGATGATCTACCCTGTTAGGAGTATCAAGGTGGAGACCTGTTAAGATCTACTCTATTAAGAGCTTTAGCAACACTGATTTAAGTGTGCACTCAGTTATGAGATTTACAATATGACGGTTAAGCCCACCTTTATTGAAAGGATTTCATTAGTGTACTACACTTGTTAGAATGAGTACAAATGTTGACCTGATTGTATGCAATCAACTATTTTTTATTTACATATCCTTTAAAGCTTTTACAATTACAATATCACCTTAAGTGATTGATGAATACCTTTTCTCTGCTTGTCGGTAACCTCTATTCTATTCTTGAAAACTGAATTGATTATGTTTGTGGTCTCCTGCATGAATTCTCTATCTAGTCTTTAGTTGCTCTTTGTGGCTACTATCTTCATTGAAAAACTATTCTTAATGGATCGAGCACCTATTTATACAAGTTTTTGACCTATCTTGGAATTCACAATTTACAATGTTAACTCTCAGATCCAAGGTTGACAACTTGACCTTGATCTTTAGTTTGCATGTTTTAAAATAGTAAAATGAATTAAAACAATAAAGATTACATTTCTTCCTCCACAGATAATGGATTAAAAATAAAATCAAGAATTTAAAAATACAACTTTAGTGATTTATCTGACGTGGAAAGTCAGATCCACTTTTTGCGGGATGTAACTGACTGTCAGTTCTTGGCTGTCCGTTTGAACTTGTAGTCTGTCGGCGTTCCTTGTCTGAACTGTTCATCAGGTTTCCTGTATCTGTCAGGTTTCTCTCTTTTTTGTTCTTCAGGTATCACTGTTGATACTTCGCCAGGTATCCTTATCCTTTTTTCATTGGGTAACACTTTGATAGTGTTCATTAGGTAACCTTAGCGTTGGATAGTGCTATGTCCTGTCTGTTGGTTTAGACTAAACCGATGGTGCAAATCATGATTTTCTCTAAGTATACTAATGTAAAAATATAATGCCTTCAATCTCTCCCTTTGACATTAGTATAAAAAACTGATATGTGCATAATACTGAAATTATTACATCATGTTTATTTCCTTGTCATAATATGACTCCCCCTTTCTATGTGCATCAGTATAGTGTATGTATATGTACATGTATACTATTTGATTGTTGTATGTACATTATTTTTCTTTCCTTTTTCTTCCACTATACATTATTTCCTCCTTTTTCTTGAGGTGATGTACATATCAAATTCCCCCTTTCTTTTATACTGATGACAAAAATGTACAACTTACACAATGTCAAAAAAGAAGTGTGACAAAGATGTGTAACTTACAATGTGTCAAAAACATTAGAATGGGTAAGTTTGATATCTTCTAGTAGTTTCTCCCATTATTCTTATAATTTTTCAAGTGCCATATGTTTTAGTTCAAGTCTTGCGTGCATATCATATATGCTTTCTAGGATAGACATTTCAGGGGTGGCAATTAGTGCATTTGCCTATGTCATATTTTGTTGCAGCAGTGTAAGTGTCGGTAAGAGCTTAACTTGTAGCTCATTGACTTCATCTCTATATTTCATCTCTACAAATTGAATGTCATGTCTCTACTTCCTAGCCTATATTATTTTTTGTTTGTGCAATATAAGTGCTTCTACTGTGTTGGCTAGACTTTATGCACTGGACTGAAGATCAGCATCTATTTTTGCTATCTTGTATGTATGCTCCTTAGTGAGTTGACCTAAGGTGCACAATTTCTTAGTTAAGGTAACAGCTTCTAATAAAAGTGGTTCAATTGCACTTACCAATTTAGATAGCTTGACCTTTTTGAGTGCCACTTCCTGGCTTATCTTCTCTACGATCTTGAATTCATACTTTTTCTCAAGTCTCTCTTCCATATTTTTCTCAGCATCGGTATTGTTAGATGTTATTGCATTCGTGAGTGTTACCAGTTGATCAATTATTGGAACTTTCTGATCAATGTCTGTGTCTGGTATAATTTTTTGAAGTATGTCTCTAGCTACTTCAAGTACCTTGGCCTCTTTTTCCACTTGTTTCATCTTGTCTTGAGTGTCTTTCCTCTCATAGAGCTTGGCATATTTTGTTAATGTTGTAGGATCCAATGTTCTTGGATCACAAATTAGAATCTCAATTATCTCATCCAAAGTTACTAGATTTTTTTTCTTGCCTTTCTTCTTCTTTGAGATCTTAGGGGGTTCAGGTGTATGAACTACTAAATCTAGTTCATTTGTACACTCTAAGTTACTTGGTGAAGGTTTTTTTGATGAAGCATCTTGTGTTTTCTTCTTAGTTTGCACCTGTTGGTTATGGGAAGACGTCTCTTCATTTACCTTGGGTGTTTCTGCAGAATGTGCTCCTGATTTCTTTGTTGTGTCATCCTTCTTTCCTTCTTCACCATGTTCTGAATGATTTTCCCCTGTTTCTGTTTGATTTCCTTCCCTGTTTTGATCAGTATCCTTTTGATCATCGGTTGTAGCTTGCTCTGCAGGTGTATCTTTAGTTTATTTTCCTTCTCCTTCACCCTTGTCCATGGGTGTGCTTGTTTCCTTTTCATTTGATCATTCCTTTCCCTCTAGAATGTTTGTTTCCTTCATTAGGATAGGCATGTTACTTTGTGTTGTTGCTTGGGCTTTGTCAATATTGATTTCCTGCTTGTCAGTAATGTCCTTGTCAGCAATGAAATTCTCATCTTTCTGTATGGATTCTATAGGGTCTTGTACTTTTGAGTGCATAATTGAAGTGTCTTGTGCTTCTTCATCTGTAATATCAATTATCTTATCATCTGATATTTTTAGTGCTTGATGACTTTGTTGATCCTTGAGTGTGATAAGTATCACATCATCTTTCTTCTTGGGATCATTGTCGGAGTCATAGTGAGTGATATCTTGGACAATGTCATCCATGCCTGTATTCAAGTTACTAGGCTCATAATCACTCTCCTGATTGTCAAGAGCAATATGCTGAGGACTTGCATTATCTAACTCCTCCTCTCTGTGAGGTGTGTTTGTGAGAAGTAATTGCTTCTCAACACTTGTTGATTATGTCGATAGATCTAGGAGATGTCTCCATTTGGTCTCTGTCATCAAATCCAGTTCTATAAAATTGCTCTCTAGTACTTTGTAAGCCCTTATTTTGGCTAAAAATTTACTTGAGTGTTTCTTTAGTACTTCTTGTATTTCTTCAAACTTGGATTCAGGAGGCATCAATCTTACAAGAATTATTTCTCTTGCTTCTCTTTCCATTTGTAAGGCATATGACCATTGTTGGTATATCTTTTTGCCTAGCTACTCAGGTATTTGACTTACAAATTCAGTAGGGGCATACTTTTTTTTTATCATTGATTTGATGACTGCATCCTGTATCTTATTCTGATCATCTGGATTCAGTGTATCCCACTGCCTGATCTTTTTATCATTCATTATACCATGGGTAGAAATTTCTTTGGTAGCTTCATCTACCATTTGGTTTCTGAAGTTCTTTTTAACTACATCTGGTTCATCATATTTGGTGTCATCTAAGTCAGCATGTGTCCTGACAAACCTTTTTCTTTACTTTGGTGGTGTGGATTTTACAGGTTGTTGTCTTGCACTTTTTGCTGGTCGCTTCCTTATATAGGTCCTTACTTGACCTTTTTTGAGTGGTGTTGTATCCATTGCAGTAGTATGACTTCTTGTCCTTTGTTTCTTAGTAGGAGTTGGAGATGGAGGTGCATCAGATTTAGTGGCCTTTGTATCTGATACCTTTTTCTTTAGTGTTTCACCGATGGTACCCTGTTCATTGATTTCCTCTTGTTGATCCTGTTCTTCCTCCTCTGTGATCGATAGAATCTTCTTGAGATTCTTTATCATTTTATCTTTCTTGTCTATAGTCTTTTTGACTTGTAGGCCATGTTTTATCTTAGATTTGACCTCTTCATATGTACCAAACCTTGGTTGTTTCTTATTAATGGGCTCATTGAGCAGTGCCTCAATTGCACTAGTAGCTAGATCAATATTGATCTCATAGTCTAATGAAGATAACCAAGTTGTTCTTGGTACAACCGGTTTGATGTGTGTGAAGTCTGTATTTTCCATGAAACATATTTCATCCCTATGTTTCTCAACTAGTTTCTCAGGAATTCTAGTTCTTTCCATCATCTTTTCCTTGAATTCAAGGAAGTATGCAGATATTATAGACTCAAAATTGTCTCCTAGTGACTTAATTAGTTTACTAATTTGTAGGGTTACCGGTTTGGTAGAGTCCCATACAACTTTTCCTATTGAAGGAAAATATTATTGAAAATAGAAAAATGTACACATAATAAGTGAACCAAACTTACATGTGTTTCTCTTTGCAGATCTTATCTTGATCATATTCTCATCAAGTTGTTTCAGTAGGATCTCACATAGATCCATTTGAATTCTTTTAGTTACAATCTTGCAAGTTGTGCTTACTACTATTGCAGAAATGTTGTTTAGTCTACTAGCCTGGAATATTTTGTAACCAATAACACATGCACCAAATTTCAATTCATCATCAATGATTGTGTTAACCTTGAGACCTCTATTGTCTCCTTCTGCATTAGTAAGTTTTGTAACTTATTTCATGGATGGATGTTTGTGTGCCCTAGGTTTGTCAGTTATTAGATAACCAGTGACAGGATGAAGAACATCCCTTGTTATTTGCTTGGGTTGGTCTAGCCATAGTTTGATGTCATGCATCCTGCTCAAGACTATCATAATCCACTCTGTCTTGAATTCCCTCAGGAAATATAGGGCATTAGTTAACCCTTTGACCTCCAAGTGTATGTTCTTCTTTCAGTTTTCCTTTGGCATCACATAGCTTCTTATAAGCTTCATCCATTTCCAAATAACCTATCTTTGCAATCTTGCAGTGAATGTAAGACCTAACGTCTTCTATGAGCAAAACCCTAGGTGGTATTTTTGAAAATGCACCGGCTTCATTGGGTTTTGATGCTCTAGATAGATTTTGTATTTAGGTTCTACACATGTGCTATTTTTGATTAGTTTCACCACATTATTCTTTTAATTCTTTAACTTAGCAGTTCTTGAAGTGGTTGCCATTATTTTTCAATAATTTAGGGTTTTCTTCAAGATTAGGGATTTCTCGACAAAAAAATGAAAAAGATCTTTTGGTTCCCTTGTTACTTACTTCAATTCATGAATGTGATGAAGAATCTATTCCATGTGTGCTAAATCAATCTGTAGATGCTTCTACTTTCTACTTTTGAATCGCTTTGATGTCCCTCTATTTTTCTTTTCAAATCGTGGGTGAAAAATGAAGTTGTTCCGTCGACTATTTATAGACTTTTTGACCTAAGTCTTTGCAATAAATGCTCACCAACTCGTCAGGACGTGAAGACAGGTTTTGTCGGGAGGATATTTCAAATCATTGTCGATGTAGAAATGATGCTTATGGAAGTTGTCAACCACTTTGAGTTTTACCGATGAATATCGGTATTCTATCATGACGACTTCTAAATTTTTCTTTGTTACTGACGGTCATCAGGATACATTGGTAGTTTACCACTTTTACTAGTTGACCAACAATTTTTGATAAGTGTGAACAACTCATTATTGTGTTTGTCAATGATTTTTGGTAAGTGTTTACCGATGGTGTTGTATTCTTACATTGGTAACAAGTAAAGTAATATGCATCTTTAATTTATGTAGATTTTGACTATATATCTTTTTATATAATGGAACTGATGCAAAATATAACTTGGTATAGTGTAGTTCCATACTTACTTGTTCAACTCAAGTGGGGTTGGTGGTGTCACTAGATCTATTGGATGGGGTGTCACCATTTGCATTGCTTGGTCCAACTTCATCATTGCTTGAAGATTTTATCCACATTTTGTCTCTTTCCCTCTGGATATCTTGAATGGTGTTACCATTGGGATGTGTGCTTGTGTCTGTGAATCTATATTTGCAATCTTTCTTGAGATGACCAACTTTATGACAGTGTAAGCATGTCATTCTAGGGTTTGACCAGCCTCTAGACCTTTTCATGCATTTTGAAGCAATCTGAACATATCTACCACATAATGTATAGTTTGTCCAAGTATTGTAATCCCATACATATTGATTTCCTATTCTCTTTGGCTAATAAGGAACTTCTTTCCTTTTGGCTTCCATGCTTGTCTTTTCTTTTTCTAGCATTCTTCAGATGTGTGCCCATTAATCTTTCATGTGGGATGGTATTTGTCTGTGTAGGTTTCCTTCTTTGGCTTTTCTATCTTTCTCTTGCATTCATAAGCCTTATGTCCTTTCTTGTTACATTTATAATAGAATCCTATGAATGAAGATGTAGGTGTAGATTTAGGAGTACCTTTCATTTTACCTCTGCATGCATTTGATGTGTGCCCTTTCTTTCCATAGTGCTTGCATGTTGGCTTTCTTGTTGGTCTTGGATTTTTGTAGACATTCTTTGATCTTGATGTTTCTCCTTTTTCTGTAAAGCTTATATCGCTGTTGTTGATGACTCTTCATTATCCTTCAAGAAATTCATCCATTATTTTATTTCTTTCTTCAACCTTCCTGATAATTTCATTATGTTGTTGCTGAATTCTAACCTCATGCTTTATCTTTTCATTTTCTTCTCTCAGTTCATCGATAATATGTATTCTCTTAATGAGTTCCACATTTATTCTATTTTCTTCTTGACTCATAAGGATAATTTGATTTGTGAGATCATGGTGATACTCAGCATGTCTTTGAATTTCCATTTATTTTTCGTGTAGTTTCTCTGTGATCTTTCTTCTATCATCAATAGAAAGTGTTCTTTATGTTTCATCTTGTCTAGCAGAACTCATCACATCAATCATTCTTACCATCTGGGTCTTTTGACCAATTTGTAGCATCTTTATTTGCTCTGTCAGATGTAGGTTGATTTCCTTTAGATCTATGATGTTCTCTTCTGATGTATCTGATACATTAATTGCATTTGATCCTGAAGATTTAAAGAAATCTGGAATCTCTTCTTCCTGATAGTCTACTTCATTGTTCCTGGTAGCCATACCTTTTCTTTCAGCTAGCAGCTCTCTCATCTTGATTCTTGCTTCTTTATACTATTCATAGAACATCTGTATCTCAAGCTTTTTGTTCTCGATATTCTTATCAAGTTTATATACTTCTCCATTGTATGATCTTTTCTCTTAATCCTTTAAGATTTTCAAGAAGAAACTTAGCTCTGATACCAATTGTTGGACTCAATGGGAAGTAGTACTGAGAGGGGAGGGGTGAATCAGTACCTCTAAAACTTTTAACACTTTACCCAATTTATCATTAGTGATCATTCAATTCTGATTTACTAACCATTACTGTTATTCTTTCTTATGTAGACATTGTTTATTAACAATCTTTACAATCATCCATAGAAACATTCATGAAATTATCAAACACATAACACAAGATATGATATCATAGAAAAATCCTGTTAGGAAGTAAAAACTTTGGTGGGGATGGCACCCACAAAACTTCACTATCTGTAGAATGGAAAGGAGCGAGTTAAGGCTTACAATTTGATCACTTCTGATGATCTACCCTGTTAGGAGTATTAAGGTGGAGACATGTTAAGATCTACTCTGTTAAGAGCTTTAGCAACACTGATTTAAGTGTACACTCGGTTATGAGATTTACAATAGGATGGTTAAGCCCACCTTTCTTGAAAGGATTTCATTAGTGTACTGTTGTCACTGAGGTTTGCACCCTTGCTGAAAGCTTCTCTAACAGCAAACTAGTGAAACATGGAATCAACCTCCAAGCTGTGGGACTTGAACTACGAGGTTGAATCTCTGGAGAAGGCCGGCTTCCTCTACTATCAGGATGCACCTAAAACTATCTCTTGCAAGGAAAAGGGAGAA
>MU223104.1:1840803-1860879 GCA_018584345.1 Thuja plicata
ACACACAATGAACCAGAATTAGCTTGATCAATAAGGGGTAAAACATCTACACAGTTATTGATTGCAAAAGAGGATAAACATGAATTACACAGAATGAGGCACAAGGTAATTACGATAACAGCAAGCTATCATAGAACCAGAAGAGAAGTAGATGGATGAAAGAATAGACACAGGAGCAAAAATACTACAAGTATCAGAAATTTTCCAACAAAGCATGCCTTCCACATTCTTTTTTCAACCCTTTGCAATTGCAACTTTTCTGCTATATATAGGGCTATGACCATCTTGGGATCCCTTAGGATGCAACAAGCTTCGGATGGTCCTGGGAAACCCTAACCCTAAAACATGAAAAGAGGAAAAGAGAGAGAAAAGGCGGTCGAGAATGACCGAGTCAAAATAGATATTCATGGATATCTTCTTGACCTTCTCGATCTGGCAACTAGAAATCAGATTCGGTAGACGGCGGCTAGCAATATTTATGTTCACTCTGAAAGTCACGCACACCTGTTCACCTATACTTCTCTGCAATAACTACCTCTCTTGTCCGTGAACAGTGCATGGCCAAGTGTTCTCCTTGTCACCGCCTAAGACTTCTTCTCCCTTCTCTTGGTACTTCTGGAAACTTAGTCATAATTCTGTTCTTTCCTGCAACACACTGAATCTCATCCTGTTCACCGTCATTGAAACAAATCTATTCAAATGTTGACAGACTACTCTGTGCATGACCCCTGTGACTATAAACCCCTCTGATCAAATCTAGAACATGAGCAAATAGAAACCATGGCTGCCGAGCGTTCTCCCCTATCATCTTGCCGCCAAAAATTCAAATTTGAAGTCCTGCGACCACGCGACAATGGCTAGTCTCCTTGTCGCGAGCATCAGACATTAACCCTGGTTAAATCTCCAGACTTGGTGACAAAGTACTTTTCTTAACCCCTGGCCAACCTGAGTTACTTTTGGTGACATCCCGACTACCTTTTTAATACTTCACTATTATCGCCAAGTCACCAGATGCTCATGCCTCCTTTCAAGATAACACGACAGCCTTCAGTCGCTGAGTCGGGTGATCCTGTGTCTTTACCTTTAACTTGAAGCATGTGCCCTTTTCTATTTATGGTGACCTCGCAACATACCTTAATCACCTAGTCGGAAGGACTTTTTCCCTGGGGCACTTTTATCACCAGACTTCGCGACCACCATCAAATCACTTTACTTCATCGAACGGCTGTCATTTAATCGCTTTATATTTCCTTATGCCCTTAAATCATCAGGAGACTTCACAACTGAGGGAAAACATACCTTAGTCTTGTTATCACGTGATCCTCTTCCTTCATTAAGCGATCAGGCAACAACCATTAGCTCTGTGACAGGTGTCATCTGTTCTTTCGTCCACTTTATGCATTATGGAAATCTGACTCACCGTCCTTATCTAGCGACATCCCGACTGAGGGAAATCTCTTAGCATGAAACCGTTAGTCGCTGGGTCGTGACTGTTATCCACTAACCACCATTTAATCATGAGACCACGTGACTAAAGAAAGAGCCTAACTGTTTGACTGAGCTAATCCAGCGACCATACGACATGAAGTAGGCGCAAGGTTGGGAGACATTTCTTTGACTTGCCATTTCTTCTCACGATCACCCAACTGAAGGTGGGTCCCGTTCTTTTAAAAGCTTATATCATGAGTTCAAGCGACAACCTGACTGAAAGGAAATTGCTAAGTCTCGAGTCACTGAGAGAATATTCCATTTCTTAACGAGACTACGCGACACAAGGCAAAAGCAAAGTCAGGAGATGATTAAGCATATTCGATTCTGGTAAAGCGATCAAGTGACCTGACCTATGGCACATGTCTTAAGTGACTTAAAAAGGTAACGATGAAATAGAACGAGCCAAGTCTTAGGGTTTATTACATCGTTTTCATGAAAGACTGAGGGTTTACAGGGTTTAGACACGAAGCCTGGAAAACAAGACAGAGGAAACAAGATAGGGCAGACCAGGCCAAATTGCACGGAAATGAGAAATTTGGGCAACATGTACTACACTTGTTAGAATGAGTACAAATGTTGACCTGACTGTATGCAATCTACTATTGCTAATTTACAAATCCATTAAAGCTTTTACAATTACAATATCACCTTAAGTGATTGATGAATATCTTTTCTCTACTTGTCGGTAGCCTCTGTTCTGTTCTTCAAAACTGAATTGATTTTTTTTGTGTTCTCCTACATGAATTCTCTATCTACTCTTTATTTTCTCTTTGTGGCTACTATCTTCATTGAACAACAACTGTTCTTAATGGATCGAACACCTATTTATACAAGTTTTTGACCTATCTTGGAATTCATGATTTACAATGTTAACTCTCAGATCCAAGGTTTACGACTTGACCTTGATCTTTAGTTTTCATTTTTTAAAATAGTAAAACAAATTAAAACAATAAAGATTGCATTTCTTCCTCTGTACATAATGGATTAAAAAAAAAATCAAGAAGTTGTAAATACAACTTCAGTGATTTATCTAACGTGGAAAGTTAGATCCACTTTTTGTGGGATGTAACTAATTGTTGATTCTTGGTTGTTAGTTTGAACTTGCAATCTGTCAGCATTCCTTGTTTGAACTATTCATCGGGTTCCCTGTATCTATCAGGTTCCTCTCTTTGTTGTTCATCTGGTAGCACTGTTGATACTTCATCGGGTATCTTTATCTTTTTGTCATCGGGTAACACTTTGATAGTGTTCGTCGGGTAACCTTAGTGTTGGATAGTGTTGTGCCCTATCTGTCGATTTAGACTAAACCGATGGTGCAGATCATGTTTTTCTCTAAGTATACTAATGGAAAAATATAATGCCTTCAATTACTACATTTTAGTCTCTTGAACTAACAAAATATCAAGTTTGTGATCACTAATGATATTGGAAAAAAAGTGGTTGTATAACTGATGCAGAGTTGTGTATTGTATGAGTTTGATGTCGAACTGATGATAGGTTCATCAGTTATGATATTGTCATTGATGTCAACTTATCATTTTTTGGTTGATTATGTACCTATTATGCTAATGTATGTTCAAGAGATTGAATTTTGATTTTTAGAGATAGTTGGAGTATGCGATCATACAAGAAGACTAAGTGATGTCTCTAGATGATATATATATGACCGCAAAGATTTATCTTATGTATTGATTAAGTTATGATTGATTGAAGGTTGATAGGTTAACATGAAGAACAAGATGTTGCACAAGAAGAATTATTTGATGATTTTGTCAACAATGTTTATATTTTTATGTTGTGATCATAATATGTGTATCTTGGATATGTCATGAGGTTGTGGTTGCAACTACATTATCGTTTGATGATCAGAAAGAAAATTTTCAAGTGACATAAGGTTGTTCAACAAAGAATTAAAGGTGTTCTTTAGAATAATCAGTCATATCCTTAACCATTGATGATGCACCATGTTGCGATGAGTGTTTATGTGTTCAAGGGATCATGGTGATGTTGTTGATCGATGAGGATTGATGAGTTGGCATGTTTGTGATCATTATGATCGAATTCATTGGAGGTTGTGCAATAATATTGAAGAATGTATTTTGGTTTTACTTTTCTTTGTCAAATCAATGTGTGTTGAACCAGGAGGCAGACTTGAGTTTGTTAGAAAGTGTTCCAGATTTGTAACATGTTTTAGGGATTTCTCATTGAGCGGGAAACATTGTAAAATGTTTTGTAAGGTGTTTAATTTCCCTAAATAACTTGTATTGTATAGATATCTATAATGATGAAATATACAAGTGTAGTTCATGGATGTAGAGGTGTGATTGAGAAAAGGAAGAAAAGAGAAGTGTGTCTATATGCGAAGCAGAGATTGAGCTTGAAATGGATCTGTATTAGCAAAAAAAAGTGCTATTTTCTCAGATCATTTACTTGTTGATTCCTAATAGCTTCATCAAGCTAAATCCCTTAACCGGGTAGATCCTAACATGTTTGAATTGTAAATCCTTTAATAGGGTGACTCTTTAATTAGGGTTTGAAATCCTTTAACCAGGTTACTCATGTTGAAGACAATTATTCAATTGTGTATTTTCATTGATGTTACACATGTATTTACACTTATGTAGTGATTTTACACAAATGTCTACATTCAAACCGAGCACAGTTGGTGAAATAGAATGATTTGTTTTAGTGTTGATCGAGTTCAGTCGGGTATTGAAGAAGTTCAATATTGAACGAGTCACTCGGGCATTTTAGTCATGGTCAGGCATTCAGTGGTAGCCAACTAACAGTGATTTATATTCTATAATTAATTGGTTATATGAGGCCAACTGAACTATGATTTATTATTTAGAAGTTTAATCAAGCCAACTTGACAGGGCTTACCATATATATGAAAGGTCAGGTTTGGATTGAATGTGATTATGTGAAAGTGAAAGTGTGGAATTCTGTGACATGAAGAGTGAAGGAAAAATCAGATAGGATTCTGATTGAGTATAGATCACTCAGAGCTAAAATAGAACATCTGATCAGCAAGGATCCAGTCATAATCAAAATAGAGATCTGAATCAGCAAAGACAGTTGCTTATGCATAAAGGTCAATTCATTTTTACTCTCTAACAATTGTAGCAGTGATCTAAAATCTCTTAACAAAGTAGACTGAACAGTCTTTTGGTAAATCCTCTCACAAGGTAGCATTTATATGTTGAAGTGTTGAAGACCTCTAACAAGGCCACTCGTCACAGGGTGATTAAATCCTTTAACAAGTTCACACCTAATAGTGTGTTATCGTAACCTTTAACAAGGTTGGCTCCTAACAGGGCTCACTTTAGAAGAGTGAAAAATAGTAACTAGTTACATTGGTGGTTTTTCCCATATTGGGTTTCCACATTCAATCTTGGTGTCACTTGTGTATATGTCATTTTTTTTATGCTTTATGTTTCTACACTTAATCACTAAAGTGTAATTGCATTGGATATTATAAAGATTTCTTTGACACCCGAGTTATAGATGAATATCTCAATTAACCGAGTAATAGTGTTAAAGTATTTAAGACATCTAAGGGACAAAGGATTTGTTTTGGAGTAGTTGATTCACCCCTCCCCTCTCAGTTACTTATCTCATTTCCAACAATTGGTATCAGAGCTTCAAGTGCTTTCAGAGAAGGTTTCAAGACCTAAGCTAAAGATCAGAGATGTCTTATAGAAGGGAGATCCCAAGCTAAACAAAGGCAACTTCCTAGCATGGCAAGAGTTGATGAAGCTACATCTATCTACTTTCAGAGATGATGGTTTGTAATTTTTGGAAAGAAAATATGTGGAACCAACAGGGACTATGACTATGGAATAGATGATGGAATAGAAGCTTCATAGTATAATGATGATTGATATAGCTTCTTCACTCAGCTACTCAAAATTTTATAAAGTCAAGGACTTCCCTACAGTCTATGATATGTGGAAGAAATTATAGGACATTCATGGAGGAGATGAAAATGTAAAGAGAGCCAAAGTATAAAGTCTAAGAGGAAAATTTGATCAGATGAAAATGAAAGAAGGGGAAGACATTACAAGATACAGTGAAAGAATCAAGAAGATTGTGAGAGCCATCAGAGCTACAAGTGGAATAATTGAAGACACAATAGTGGTCAGAAAGGTACTAATAACTTTACTTCCTATCTATTCTATTAGAATTTAAGCTATTCAAGAGATGAGGTGCAATGAAGATATAACTACGGATACATTAGTGGGAAGGCTTAGAACTTTTGAGCTGGACAACTTTGACAATTACTTTCCTAGCTCTAGAAATCTTGAGTCTACATTCAAAACTAAATTAAACCTTGGTAAGAAGGATAGATACTCAAAAGGGAAGCAGATTAAAAGTGACAGTGATGATGAATCTGATGATGAAGATCTTGACATCATTGAAGCATTACTTGCAAGAAGAGCCGCAAAAGGAAAATACAGAGGAAAGATACCATTGATTTGTTTTTCATGCAACAAGGTTGGTCACAGTGCTGCAAAGTGTTTGAACAAAGAAGACAAAGATGAGAAAAATTTCAACAAATTCAAAGAAAGAAAGATTTCAAGAACTACAAAAGATACAAGGATAAAGGTAAGAAGTCTTGTTATATTTCTAAAGATTCTGACAGTGATGAAGAACAAGATAAAATGGTTTATATTTCTATTAAGGATGAAGAAGATGAAGAAGATGAAAAGATAGAACTTTTCTCACACATCAATAAAAATGACACATGGGTAATTGATAGTGGTTGTTCTCATCACATGATTGGTGTTAAGACAAAATTTGAACATCTTGAACACTATGATGGTGGGAGTGTTAATTTTTGGAATGGTGAACCTTTCCATGTAAGAGGAAAAGGTTGCATTATTCTAACAGAAGGAATCAAATGTGATAATGCTTATTGGGTTGAAGGATTGAGGAGAAATCTACTCGGTGTAGTACAACTGAACAACATTGGCTTCAAGGTAGAATTCATGAATGGTAAGGCCAATCTCCTGGATGGTAAAGGAAACATAGTCAAAACTGGCAGGAAAACAAAAGGTAATCTATTTTATCTTGATCTCACTGAAGTTTCATGCTTTATTGCACAAGTAGAAGAAAGCTGGTTATGGAATAAAAGGTTGTGTCATATAAATTTTCATAATCTGGTAAACATAAGAAAGAACAAGAAAGTCAGAGGTATTCCTATTTTGAAGAAACCTAAGTTAGCAATATGCAAACAATGTTAAATTGGAAAGATGAGCAAGACAAGTTTCAAAAGAAAGAATTACAATACTGATGAAGTCTTGGAATTGGTACATACTGACCTATCTGGACCAATTGGAACAACAAGTGGAACAACAAGCTATACTGGAGAGAAGAATTTTACTATATTTTTTGATGATCATTCCACAATGATGACTGTCATGTTTCTCAAAGAGAAATCAGAATCTTTTCATAAATTCAAATGATATCTTGCAAGAGTTGGAAAGGAAACAGGAAAGAAACTAAAATGCCTAAGATCTAATAGAGGAGGAGAATTCATTTCTAATGAGTTCAATGAATTCTATAATGAGAGAGGAATCAAAAGATAGGTATCTGCCCCTGGTACACCATAGAAAAATGGAATAGCAGAAAGAAAAATAGATCCATTATGGATTGTTCCAGAATCCTAATGATTGAAAAGAATGTTTCTTCCAAATACTAGAAGGAGGCCATCAGCACTACAGTGTTCACCTTGAACCAATTTCAACTAAAGAAAGGTACTAACCAGACACCTTTTGAATTATGGTATGGCTATAAACCTAATGTTCATTATTTCAAAGTATTTGGAAGTAGATGCTACATCTTGAAGGAAGCAAGAAATGGAAAACTACATGCAAAAAGTGATTAAGGAATATTCCTAGGTTACTCATGTAAAAGAAAAGCACACAAATGTTTGAATCTTACTACTCATAAAGTCATAGAAAGTGTACATGTCAAGGTTGATGAGTTTACAAAAAAATGTGAAGAGAAGAGCAGTAAAGAGCCTAAAGACTACAAGAACTTTGTGTATCATGAACCTGATACTATACCTATGACTCGAGCAATGGTGATTGGACAAAAGAATGGTCGACCACTAAATATACTAGCACAAACTATGCAACCCGAGCTGCTAGTAGAAGAGATCGAGTCTCAGATAGAGAAACCTAAGTCATAGATAGAGGGAACTAAGTCACGAATAGTGGAACCTGAGAATTAGACAGACGAACATGAAAGAATGTTTGAGAATGACAGACCTAGTGGATCAAGTCCAGAATCTAGACTGAACGATCCAGTACTTTCAAAATATGTCAAAAGGCATCATGCACCTGAGAAGATAATTGGAGATCAGATAGAAGGTGTAATGACAAGGAACAAACTCAAATCTACATGTTTACTAAGTGAATTTGAACCTAGAACTATTAAAGATGCATTGAATGATGAAAGTTGGATAGAATAAATGAATGAAGAAATTGAGAAGATTGAGAAGAACAAAACTTGAACTCTTGTTCCTAGGCCAAAGGACAAGAATGTGATGTGAACCAAGTGGGTTTTTAGAAATAAGATGAATGAAAATGGTAAAGTTTCTAGAAACAAGGCCAGACTAGTTTGTAAAGGATATGCTCAAGGAGGGGGTATTGACTATGGAGAAACTTTTTCTCATGTTGCAAGACATGAAGGAGTCATAACTCTTCTAGCTTATGTTGCACATAAAGGATACAAAGTATATCAAATGGATGTGAAATCTGCATTTCTGAATGGAATCCTAGAAGAAGAAGTCTACATTGAAAAACCTGGAGGATTTATTGATCCTAGCAGAAGGAATATAGTTTTCAAGTTGCATAAAGTATTGTATGGATTGAAGCAACTACCCAGAGCCTGGTACAAAAGACTGCATAGCTATCTAGTAAGTATTGGATTTAAGAGAACCAATGATAACAGTAGCTTGTACATAAAAGGACCATAGAATAAAATATTGTTAGCAGAGATATTTGTTGATGACATATTATTCATTGGTTATGATGACCTATGCAAAGCATCCTTTGTAGCTATGAGTAAAGAATTTGAGATGTCTATGTTTGGTGAGATCAAATTCTTTGTTGGATTACAAGTACATCAAATGAAGGATGGTATATACATTACTCAATCAAAATATATCAAGGAGATACTTAATAAATTTGGTATGGAAGATTCCAAACCTGTTGGAACAACCATGTGTACTGGACAAAAAATTTCTAAAGATGATAATTCAAAAGAGGTAGATCAGACCAACTACAGATCCATGATTGGAAAATTGCAATATGTTTTTCACACCAAACTTAATATTGCATTGGAAGTTCGTATTCTTGCAATATTTTCAGCTAATCCCAGAGACAATCAACTAATGACAATCAAAAGAATTATGAGATATCTGAAGGGTACTGGAGACTATGGTTTATGGTATAAGAAAGGTGGAAAATTTGATTTAAAGGCATTCACTGATGTTGATTGGGCTGGAAGTGTCGATGACAGGAAAAGAACCAGTGGTGGAGCTTTCTTTCTTGGAAAGAGGTTAGTGTCTTGGACTAGCAAGAAACAAAATTGTATCTCTCAATCTACAGTAGAGGTAGAATATGTTGCTGCAATAGTGAATTGTTCAAACATCATATGGATCAAATAGTTGTTGTTAGGAATGAAGGAAGATGTAAAAGAATCATTTATTATCTACTGTGACAACACCAGTGCCATTAAAATTTCAAAGAATCCTATGATGCACACCAAAACCAAGCATATAGCAATAAAGTATCAGTTTTTGAGGGAATTGGTACAGAATAAAGAATTAAGGTTGGAATATGTGAATACCAAAGAGAAAGTTGCAGACATATTCACCAAACCTTTACCTAAGGATTCATTTTTGTATCTTAGAGGAAAGCTAGGGGATCTTCCTAACTTAAGCTCGCTAAAATACAGTTTAGTGATGCATCAACCCGAGCGACAATGAAGATCTATCAGTTGATGTAGGTACATTAGAGCACATTGCAGATGAATTAGTACATTTAGGTACATTACAATTACAAAGTGAAATAGTACTGACTATTGGTATTTGAGAAGATGGAGTCTTATAGAATAAAGATATGTAACTTATGGAGTCTTTGGCATCTGTTGTCAAAGAGGGATAGTTTTCTATAATACATAATAATAAGATAAAAGAGTGAGAGTTTGCTATAATACAGAAGATAATACAGTAAGAGGGAGATTTTGATGTTAGAGGGAGTTTTTGGATGAGAATCGGAATGAAGCTAAAAACATTAAATAAAAAAATGTGTTGCTCTATAATTCTTTGTATTATGACATGTTGTGTTGCCATCAATGCCAGAGAGGGAGATTGTTGAAGAAAATTATTCAATTGTGTAATGTCATTGATGTTACACATGTATTTACACTTATGTAGTGATGTTACACAAATGTCTACATTCAGACCGAGCACAGTTGGTGAAATAGAATGAGTTGTTTTAGTGTTGACCGAGTTCAGTCGGGTATTGAAGAAGTTCAATATTGACCAAATCACTCAGGCATTTCAGTCATGGTCAAGCATTCAGTTGAAGCCGACTAAAACTGATTTATATTCTATAATTAATTGGTTATATGAGGCTGACTGAATTGTAATTTATTATTTAGAAGTTTATTCAAGCCGACTTGACAGGGCTTACCATATATATGAAAGGTCAAGTTTGGATTGAATGTGAGAATGTGAATGTGAAACTGTGTAAGTCAAATAAGAAGTGTGGAATTCTATGACATGAAGAGTGAAGGAAAAATCAAATAGGATTCTAATTGAGTACAAATCACTCAGAGCTGCAATAGAACATCTAATCAACAAGGATCCATTCATAATCAGAATAGCGATTTGAATCAGCAAAGACAGTTGCTTACACATACAGGTCAATTCATTTTTACTCTCTAACAATTGTAGTAGTGATCTAAAATCTCTTAACAGATTAGACTTAACAATCTTTTTGTAAATCCTCTCACAAGGTAGCATTTCTATATTGAAGTGTTGAAGACCTCTAACAAGGCCACTCCTCACAGGGTGAATAAATCCTTTAACAAGGTCACACCTAACAGTGTGTTACTGTAACCTTTAATAGGGTTGGCTCCTAACAGTGCTCACTTCAAAAGAGTGAAAAATAATAACTAGTTACATTGGTGGTTTTCCCCATATTGGGTTTCCACATTAAATCTTGGTGTCACCTGTGTATATATTATTTGTTTTATGCTTTATTTTTTTGCACTTAATCACTAAAGTATAATTGCATTGGATATTATAAAGATTTCTTTGACACTTGAGTTACAGAATAATATCTCAATTAACTGAGTAACAGTGTTAAAGTATTTAAGACATCTAAGGGACAAAGGATTTGTTTTGGAGTAACTGATTCACCCCTCCCCTCTCAGTTACTTATCTCATCTCCAACAACTCCTAAAAGGGTAAATCTCCTAAAAGGCCTAGAGTTAAATCCCTTGACCGGGTGACTCCTAACAGGTTCTTTCTCTTAACTCCGCATTAAAAATGGTAGAAGGAGAGAATATTGCATGATATGGCCTAATAATAAAAGAAGTGGTCAGTGCTATTAAAGGTGTTGGTGGAACTATTGAGGAAGATATTGTGTTAAGTAAATAGTTAAGAACTTTATTGCCTACTTATGTCATTAGAGTGTCTTCTATAAATGAGCTAAGAGAATTTGATAATGTTACTATAGATGGACTAATCGGTAAGCTTACTACATTTGAGTTGAATAACTATGATAACAATATTCCAAGATTTGAAGCTTCTTTCAAAGCATCAGTGTCTAATGTACCAATAAGGAAAGGTAAGGAAAAAATTCATGATATTGATCACATGTTAGGTTATGCTAGGGAACTTGAAGCTATCTTGGAAGAAGAAAGGAAACAAAGAGAGCTTGAAGCTCTACTAGCTAAGAGATTTCCTAAAGGGACTGGTAAGTACAAAGGTAAACATCCACTGAAATTTTTCTGTTGTAATAATATTGGACATATTTCTGCTAGATGTCGTAATGGTGAAAAAAAGGATAAGTTCAGAAGAGTTAAGGTAAAAGAGAAGAAACAATGCCCTGTTGTAGTGGATGTAGGAGTTATAGATGAAGAATCGGGAGATAATGAACAAGAAGAGTTTTTGTTTGTCACATTCAAAGAAGATACATTTGAAGGAGAAAAGGTGTTGGTTTCTCATATAAGATAGAATGATGAATGAATTATAGACAGTGGGTTCTTACATCACTTGACCAGTGATAAGAGTAAGTTTATTAAACTTTATGAGTTTTATGGTGGTGTGGTAAGGTTTGGTAATAGTACACCTTGTTTGGTCAAAGGTAAAGGCACTATTTCTTTCAATGGCAAGAGTAATATTGTTGATGTCTATTATGTGGATGGTCTAACACATAATTTTTTGAGTGTGGGTTAGTTGAATAATAAAGGTTATAGATTGGAATTCAAAGGAGGAGTATGCAAAATTATTCGAAGCTCTGATGATGATATTGCTACCGGTAGGAAGAATAGAGGTAATTTATTCCATCTAAATACTACTGTGAATAGTTGTTTGGTGGAAAAGGTTGAAGATAGTTGGTTATGGCATAGAAGGTTTTTCCATGTAAACTTTGATAGTTTGATAAAAGTAAGTAAGACTAATGCAGTTAGAGGATTGCATCAATTACTTTAACCATACAACATTATGTGTAAAGAATTTTAGATGGGTAAGTTAACTAGTTCTACTTTCAAGAGCAAGTCTTTTTTATCTGAGAGGATACTTGATTTGGTGCATACTGATCTTTGTGGGACTATGAGATGGAAAATTTATCAAGGTGAAAGATATTTTATATTATTTATTGGTGACTATTCTAGAATGATGTGGGTGACTTTCTTGAAGGAAAAGTCTGATGCATTCCAAAAATTCAAAGAATTCGAAGCATTAGTTGAGAAGGAATCGGGTAAGAGTTTGAAATGTTTAAGATCTAATAGAGGTGGTGAATTTACTTCTGCATACTTTGTTAAGTATTATGAAGAAAATAGAATCAAGAGAAAAATATCTGGACCAAGGACTCCACAATAGAATGGTGTTACAGAGAGAAGGAACAAAACCATAGTGGATGTTGCAAGGACTATGTTGATTCAAGGAAATGTACTAAAGATGTACTGGAGAGAAGTAATTAGTATTGTTTTTTATACGTTGAACCAGGTGCAAGTAAAGAAAGGAATGGATAAGACACCCTATGAGCTATGGTATGGTCACTCATCTAATGTTAAGTGTTTCAAAATCTTTGGCAGTAGATGTTGCATTAAGAGAGATGGTGACACTGGCAAGTTTCATCCTGAGAGTGATGAAGGTATCTTTTTGGGTTATTCTACTAAGAGTAAAGCATACAAGTGTTTCAATAAAGGAACTAACAAGCTGATTGAAAGTGCTAATGTAAAGGTGGATGTATACCCTAAAAAATATAGTTATTCCAGCAAGAAAATGAAAGATGGAGATTGAGATATTGTGTATATTGAAGAAGTGCATGTACTAGCAGATCAAAACAATGAGAGAGAAGTGATTCAACTGGAAAAAGAAGAAGCTCCTAGACTTGAACCGGTGATACCTAGGTATGCAAATATGAGTCATTATGTTGATCATAATATAGGTGATAAGAATGCAGGTGTTCAAACAAGAAGAACTCTTAAATAGAGTAATTATTTAATTTCCAAGTATGAGTCTAAGATAGTGAAGGAAGTAATCAAGGATGAGGATTGCGTAAAAGCTATGGAAGAAGAACTTGATCAGATTAAGAATAATGATACATGGGAACTTGTTCCTAGACCTGAAGATAAAAATGTGATTGGTACCAAGTGGGTTTTCAAGAATAAATTGAATGAAGATGGAGATGTAATTAGAAACAAGGAAAGGCTTGTGTATAAGGGTTATACTCAAGAAGAAGGAATAAATTATGGAGAGGCTTTTGTCTAGTGGAAATACTGGAAGGGGAAATAATTCTACTTTCTTATGCTTCTTACAAGAAGTTTAAATTTTTTCAAATGGATGTCAAGTCAGCTTTCTTAAATGGGATTCTAGAGGATGAGTTTTACAAAGAACAATCAGATGGTTTTGCATTGACAAAATAGAAGGACATGGTATGCAAGATGAAAAAGGCATTGTATGGACTGAAACAAGCTCTAAGAGCATGGTATGAAATGCTACATTCCTATCTTATTCAAATTGGTTTTGATAGAACAATTAATGATAGTAATGTATATCTTAAAGTTAAAGATGTAAATTGTTGTTAGCTGAAGGTTTTGTTGATGACATAATCTTTGGTGGTAATGATGAGATGAGTATGGATTTTTCTGAAGAGATGAAGAAGGAGTTTGAGATGTCAATGATTGGGGAGAACAAATTCTTTATTAGATTGCAAGTTTCACAACTTAAGAATGTCATATATATCAGTCAATCCAAATATGTGAAAGAAGTACTCAAGACATTTGGTATGGATGACTCCAAACCAATTCGAACCCCACTGGTAACTGGATGTAAATTGTCTAAAAATGATGAATCTGATGTAGTTGATGCTACTTTGTATAGATCTATGATTGGTAAACTACAATATTTTGTTCATAGAAGACCAAATATTGCTCAAGCAGTTGGTATAGTAGCTAGATTTGAATCAAATCCTAAGGAATCTCATATGGTTGTTCTTAAGAGGATATTTATACATCTAAAAGGGACAGTTGATTATGGTTTGTGGTATGCTCATGATGGTAATTTTTATTTGAGTGTATTTATTGATGTTGACTGGGTAGGAAAATGTTGATGATAGAAAGAGTACAAGTGGTGGTGCATTCTTTCTAGGTCAAAGGCTTGTGTCATGAAAAAGAAAAAGAAAAATTGTATTTCACAATCAACTGCAGAGTTAGAGTATGTTGCAGTAGTTATAAATTGCACATAGATTGCATGAATGAAGCAGATTCTTGAGGGCATCAAGGAAAAGGTGACTGAATCGGTAACTATCTTTTGTGATAACACAAGTGTTATAAATATTTCCAAGAATCCTATGATGCATTTGAAGACTAAGCACATTGGAATTAAGTATCATTTTTTGAGAGAGAAAGTGCAGGAAAAAGAGGTAAAGTTGGAATATGTACCAACAAAGGATAAAAGAGAAGATATATTCACCAAGACACTACCTAAGGATATTTTCAAGTACCTTATAGGAAAGGTAGGGGTTATGCCCCTACCTGATTAGAATTAAGATGTTGTAGGTGCATCAATATAGTGAATTTATTTCCATATCTTTCACTATGCATTGATGATCAAGGGACTACACCTTAGGGGGACCAATCAGACAAAGAAAAAGACAGCTTCAATAGATGATGTATTGGGCTTATTGCATCTTTGTAATTGTGTTCAAAGGGGGAGATAAACAAGAGTTGAAGAAGTAAATAAGAGATGACTAAGAGACAACCTAAGATCAAGATTAGAGATCAGAAAAGATGTATCAATTAAGGGGGAGCAGTTTGCCTTTGGTATCTAGTGTAGCTAGATGATTACTTGGTATTGTTGGTGTTTCCATCAATGCCCAAGGTGGAGATTTTTGGCATAATTGGTGCAGCGTTATGTAGTCTAAGAGTTTGATGTTGAACTGATCATAGGTTGATCAGTTATGATGTTTTCATTGATGTCAACTTAGTGTTTGTTGGTTGACTATGTGCGTACTATGATAATGTATGTTCAAGAGATTAAATTTTGAGTCGTAGATAGAATCGGAGAGTGTGATCATACAAGATGACTGAGTGATGTCTGTAGATGCTATATATATGGCCGCAAATATTTATCTTATGTATTAAGTGAGTTATGATTGATTAAAGGTTGACAGGTTAACAAGAACAATATTGACAGGTTAACAAGAACAATAGGATGTTGCACATGAAGAATGATTTGATGATTTTGTCAACAGTGTTTGGATTCTGATGTTGTGGTCATAATATATGTATCTTGGATATTTCATAGGGTTGTGGTTGAGATTGCATCATTTTTTTATGATTGTAAAGTAAATTTTTCAGTGATAGAAGGTTGTTCAATAAAGAGTTAAAGGTGTTCTTTAGAATAATCAATCAGATCCTTGACTAGTGATGATGCACCATTTTGCGATGAGTGTTTATGTGTTTGAGGGATCATGGTAATGTTCTTGATCAGAAAGGATTGATGAGTTGGCATGTTTGTGATCATTTGATTAGATTTATTGGAGGTGATGATGTGTAACTAATTGAATGTTTGAAGATGTTAAGTTGATGATCATGCAAGGCACTAAATCAGTTAATGTATTGTATTGTCATTGATATCAACTTGATATAATCTATATGTTCATGGAAATACTACCAAGGACTTCAAAGAACTGATGAATCAAGGCTATGCTATCAGTAATGCATATAAGTCAAGTATTCACAAAGTGACTATATACATAAATGGAGTACACACTAACGGACATAGTAAAAGAGCAAAGTCATAGTGTTACCTAATGAGAAAAAGCACAGCATTACCGACGAGCAAAGTTATAGTGTTGCCCGACGAGAAAAATACAGTGTAACCCGACGGATAGAATTACAGTGTTTCCAGATGAAAAAGACAAGGATGGAGATCCCAATGAAAACTAAAGTCACACCGATGGAACAGTTAGTTATCAGCGATGACATGACCGATAGAATAGAGAGTTCAAAAATGACAAAATGCTTAGCTGTCAAGAAGCTAAAGATAGACTTAACTGATACTTATCATTGTTTTAATCATCCAAATAAAGCTGGAGATAACTAATTGATTTAAATTTGATTTTTCTAGTTGGAAAGAAGACCTCTTTGAGATAAAACTAGAGCTTCCTTTAAATCTAATTGGAAAGAATTACAGATCATGCCAAGAATCAAGAAAGCCAAGAAAAGGAGAAATCATGTTTATAAAGAGACAACCCCAATTCATTATGAATTGTGGGGTGAAAAAGAGAAAAGAGGGAAGATGCTAAAGAAATTCTAAAGAAGAATAAATTCTTCATTCAGTCCTGATCAACAAGCTAGATGAAAGAGCTAGATTCTGCAGATACCAAAGAATAGTGAGACAGCATCACAGAACAGAACAGTGTGGAGCAAAGGTATATAATAGTGTATATTGATCAGAGAGGTAATGCACTTACAATAGATCTAAAAATATGTAATTAAGTTATATTTGTGAACAGATCTTTATAATGTTTCAGTTTAACCATTGAAGCATCAAGTCTCTTAACTGAGCAAGACTTAAAAGTCTTCTAAAATTGAGATACATCCCAAGGAGTATCAAAAATTTTGATCATAGAAAGTAGCATTGGATATGCCTGATACCTATTGATAGGCTAAGTGAGTGTTTGATCAAGGATGGTAGCATTAGATGCTAGATACTAGGTGACAAACTATCTTTTAAATCCTCTAAGAAGGTCACACCTAACAGTGTGTTTGTAACCTTTAACAAGGTTGGCTCTTAACAGGGCTCACTTCAGAAGAGTGAAAATTTGGGGTACTGGTCCCAGTGGTTTTTCCCTTAACAGGGTTTTCACGTTAAAAATCCATGTGTTATGTGTTTATGTTTCATTACTTTACTGTTTTATATTTCACATATTTAATTTTGGATTGATCAGTATACTCTGCATATTTACTGTGTTTTGGTAAATAGTTGACTGCTTATCGGTAAACATACAGAAGAAGGTTTAACAAAGCAATCTGAAAAGTGGTAATTTGTTATAAGTATTTCAAGGCATTCATCTTGTAGGATAGAAGATAACTAGAGGCATAATTTGTGGTTATAATTTTAAGGGTTGATTTAAGGATTAATTTTTTAGGCCACTGATTCAACCCCCCCCCCCCCTCTTAGTTATTACTAACAATTGGTATCAGAGCTTGTGTGCTTAGAAGGAAGGTTTCAAGACCTAAGCTAAATATCACAAGATGAACAGATGAGATGTGCCCAAGTTGAACA
Organism: Thuja plicata; assembly: GCA_018584345.1. Taxonomy (NCBI): domain Eukaryota; kingdom Viridiplantae; phylum Streptophyta; class Pinopsida; order Cupressales; family Cupressaceae; genus Thuja; species Thuja plicata. The sequence continues at coordinate 1,858,337 of MU223104.1, forward strand.
AAGACAATTTTTCTTCATGGAAGAGAAGAATAAGACTCCACTTATCAGGTATTGGAAATGATGTTACTCAATACTTAGATACTGAATATGTGGTTCCCATAGGAGCACCAACAGTTGAAAAAATGAGGGAGAAGCATGAACACAACTGCATGATGATATAACTTGCTTCCTCACTCTCTGATGCTGAATTTGAAGATGTCAAAACCTGCAAGACTGTAAAGTAGATGTGGGACAAATTGATGCTTGTACATGGTAGTGACAAGAATGTTTTGAGAGCTAAGGAAGAAATCCTTATAGGAAATTTTGATGATCTCAAAATGAAAGAAGGAGAAAACATCACATAGTACAGCACAAGAATCAAAGAGGTAGTCAATGCTATCCGAGGATTTGGTGTACTAGAAGAAGATATAGTGGTAAGTAAAATTCTAAGAACCTTACTTCCTACTTATGCTATTAGAGTATCTGCATACAAGAAATGAGAGTAGTAGAAAATAGAAATGTTACTCTAGACAGTTTGATTGGAAGACTGATTTCATTTGAGATTAATGACTTTGATAATAGTGTCTTAACAAGCATAGAGTCTGCATTCAAATCTTCTATGAGAATAAGTAAATCAAGTCAAAAACACACTATGAGAAAAGATAGTGATAGTGAAAGTGAAGAAGATCTTGATGAAATTGAAGCACTTATGGCTAGAAGAATGCAGAGAGGCAAAGGTAAATACAAATGTAAATTACCACTTGTTTGTTTTAATTGTAAAGAGATTGGACACTTTGTAGCAAGATGTCCTAATAGAAGAAAAGATGACAGAAGTAATGATAGGCCATTTGAAAAGAAGTCTGACAGAGGTGATTACAAAAGCTACCGACAATCAGAAAGAAGAGATACCCGAGACTAAAAGGACAAAGGAAAGAAAGCTAGTTACCTAGCTAAATGAAAAGATGATGATATTGACACCGAATTTGATGAAGACATTGAGATGGTGTTTGTGGCAGTAAAAGATGATTCAGATGGTGATGAAGAAAGGTATGTAGAAACTGCACTCATATCTAAAGTTAGTAAAAATTATGTCAGGATCATAGATAGTGGCTGCACACACCATATGACTGGTGACAAGAAAAGTTTTGAGACTTTTGAATACTATAATGGTGGTTCAGTAAGAATGGGTAATGATACACCTTGTCCATTTGAAGGTACAGGAACAATAATGATGAATAACCAGATAAAATTTGAAAATGCTTATTGGGTAAATGGAATTAATTATAATCTATCAAGTGTTTCTCGGTTGAATAATTCAGGTCACAGAGTAGAATTTGAAAATAAGAAGGCAAAGATCTTCAATAAATCAAGAAATCTGATTGGTACCGGTGAGCAGACAAAAGGTAATTTATTCTATTTGAATGATACTGACACCACTTGTTTGATTTCTACAAACAAAGACATGTGGTTGTGGTACAAAAGATTGTGTCATGTGAACTTTGACAACATGATAAAGATTAGAAAAAAGAGAAATGTCAGAGGCTTACTGACGATGACTAAGCCCGACAATATCATGTGTAAGAATTGTCAAAAAGGTAAGATGACAAAGTCTAGTTTCAAAAGAAAAACCCATACATCTGATGCAATTCTAGAATTAGTCCATACTAATTTATGTGGACCCATGAAGACAAAGAGCTATTATGGAGATAGATATTTTATTCAATTTGTTGATGATTTTTCTAGAATGATGATAGTCATGTTTCCAAAAGATAAATCAGAAGCATTCAAGATGTTTAAATGGTACAAAGCAATGGTTGAGAAACAAAGTGGTGAGGAATTAAAATGCTTAAGATCAGATAGAGGAGGAGAATTTATTTCAGATGAATTCACTAACTTTTGCAATGATCATGGTATCAAAAGACATGTATGTGCACCAAGAATACCACAGCAAAATGGAATTGTTGAAAGAAGGAACAGATCCATAGTTGATTGTGCAAGGACATTGATGATAAAGAAAGGGATCACCCAAAAATTCTAGAGAGAAGCTTTCAGTACTATTGTTTACACATTAAATAGAGTACAATTGAACAAAGACACAAAAAAGACACCTTATGAGCTTTGGTATGGTTACACACCCAATGTAACTTACTTCAAAAATTTTGGTAGTCAATTTTATTGTTCACGTTTAGAATTGTCACCCTAACTCAGGCATTAGGGCTACACGACAATTCCATCCTCACAATGGAAACCTCTACTAGCTATGGGTAGGCTATGAGTGAAGAGGAATCTCCAGATTCTAGGCCGGCTCCTATAAAATATGGTATATCACTTCCTGATTGAAAACTGAACTGGGAAAAGGGAAAAAGAGGTTAGTAACTAAAATTGCATAATAGAAAGGTGATACACCAAGGATAATCAGACTCTTTTATGAAGTTTAAAACTGACTTATACTTATCATATTCTGGTGGATCTTTAGTTATCACTCACTGATCAATACATAGGTTAACTGAAAATGAATAACTAGGGTTTTCACCACAAGCAATACTCCTTTCATTAACAACATG